>VMDO01023888.1:0-30764 GCA_007922755.1 Pedetes capensis
GGTATTCCCATTTTCTGAAGTGTTATCCATAATTTGTTGTGATCCACACAATCAAATGCTTTTGCATAGTCAATAAAACATAGATAGACATCTTTTTGATATTCTCTGCTTTCAGCTAATATCCACCTGACATCAGCAATGATGTCCCTAGTTCCCCGCCCTCTTCTGAATCCCGCTTGATTTTCCGGTAATTCCCTGTGTATGTATTGCTCCAGTCGCTTCTGAATGATCTTTAGTAGAATTTTGCTGGTGTGTGATATTAATGATATTGTTTATTAAATGGAGTCATTAATTTTTGCAATCCCAGTATAAACTCCACTCAAGTCCTAGGCTTCTCTCTCATCACTTCTCATTAGTATAATTTGGTATTATTTTCCCTCCTTAGAAAAGTTTTTTGAGAAAATTAAGGATGCTTTGCTTAGGGTTTTTGCATATGGATACTTTGTGAATGAATAAATTTTTCCTCTGACAACTAAAGAGAAATTTCTGAAGTAGTTAAGAAGATATTAAGAAATTAGGGGAATGTTAAGAAAAAATATATTGGTTGGTTCTGGTTGGGAACGTGGCAGTTACTGATCTTGAGCTGCAATTTTGTTTGATTTTGTTTTTTGAGATAAGGTCTTATTATGTAACCTAGACCAGCCTGGGACTCATAATCCTCCTGCCTCCCTCCTTAGTGCTGGGATTATAGGTATGGCCCGCCACACCCACCTAAGAATACGCATGGGTCCTAATGTCTGTCTGTCTCTCTCTCCCTCTCCCCCTCTCCCCCTCTCCCCTCCCCCCCCCCCCCTTGAGACAGGGTCTCACTAAATGGCATAGACTGCCTCTGGCCTCGAACTGCCAAGTTGCTGGGATCAGAGGTGAGCACTGTCACACATAGCTTTATTTTTCTTATCACTCAGAATTTCCTAATTATTATTTGAGTAGCAGAAAGCTGCAGCAGCCAAGGAAAGCCCCACGGACACCATCAGCACCAGCTCTGCATGACAGTGCATGTGTCTTCCCTTAACAACAGCCAGAACTCTACGGCAGGCGTGAACTCTGGGTGATAACCGTGGGCCAGCGCAGGCTCACCAGTGGGAACGGAGCCACCACTGTAGTGGAGAATGTCAGTAATGGGGAGTTGTGGACATGGGGTGCAGGGTGTATGGGGCATCTCACTACTTCTTCTTAATTCTACTGTGAACTTAAAACTGCTCTTTGAAAAATAAGATCTTTAAAAATAGTTGTTAGAAACTTGCTCTTTCTGTGGATATATCAATTTATACACAAGGACACTGAGTTTTTATGATATTCTGTTACTATAATTAAATCAATCTGCCTCACAGAGTAGTTCAAGTTGAGCATTGGGTGTATGCATAAAGTCACGCACATATGAGCACCATTTGAATACCGTGGGTATTGAGCCATTTACTATACTGTGATTCTATTGCACTTCTATTTTTTTATTTATTTGTTTTTTTGTCTGAGTTAATATGTGACAAATTATTTTGATTGCTTAGTTTTCTTTGTACCTGTCACTGACTGGCTGCAAAAGAATCCAAGGTATTCTTCTCTCAGGGGAGTCTAAGTATCAGCGAGCCTTTCCACTTCTTGCAGGTACCACTCTTGAGTCCCTTGGTTGCTCTTCCCCCTCAGCACGGGCTCCTTCGAAGCTCATAGGCAGATGTTCTCTTGGGGCTTCCTATCAGTGTAACTCCAGAAGTTCTCTTTGTTTGGTTTGATTCGTGTGTCCTTGTCTGAGGCTAGTCCCAAGTGGGTGTAAGTCATGTGTAAGAGAGCCGGCTGAAAGCAGACGGAGGCTGCCTAGGCAGAGCATGTAACCAGATGTGGAGGAGACGTTTGAGGAGGGCGGTCCCCATGTTGGTATTTGTATGCCTTCTCCTTCCTGCAATGACACGCATCCCCAGAAATGACGGCCAGGGCCTCACCTGAGGGTGCTGTTCCTGACTGTGTGTCCAGGGTGAAGGCCAAAACCACAGCAGGAGTCCACCAAGCTTCTCACCATTGCCTTCAGAAATCCATCTGATACCACTGTCATCTTATTCTGGAGAAGGGTGGGGCCAGGGGCAGAAGATTGCTCCTTCTTGCCCATTCTACACCCGTGATCTGTTATCCGTGGTCTCTCAGACTTTCTGGGAATTGGAAGAGGAAATTAGATGTTCTTGTGCTGTCCTTTTCCGGATGCGCGAGTCTCCGCCCTTCTCAGCCGGCCACCGTTCATCCATCCAGGACATGGTTACATGTTCTCTTCCAGGGACTCTTCCTCTTCCTTCTGTAATGCCATCATTTTAGTTGAGTATGGGGACATGGTGACGCTAAACGTGTGCTCATTTTGCTATATCAACCATACGTCAGCTTCCTTTCCCTCACTGTATACTGCTGTTCTTCGCTTGCATTTAATAGCAGCACCATTTTCTAGTATTAGTTCACTGCAGCTAAACTGCCTCACACTGCCCAAGTAGAATGATTAACATACGCACAAAAAGGAGAGACCATTGGTACTCTGCCTGGTAAGAAATCATCACCAGTCAGCTGCCTGGAATCCTTTTCCTCTACCCTGATAGGAGCCAGGGATAGGCAAGGCGAAGCTCTTCCGGTGCTGGTTCTGGGCAGCTTTTGTAACCCTGCGTTTCTGACAGTACTGAGCAGCAGCAGGTGGAACCCACGAGGTTACAGCTCTTATACAGGGACCCTGAGCCCTGTGGTTACAAGTGTTACAGCTCATGCACAGGCCAGAAGGTCAGGATTTTCGAGCCATTGATAGTGGCTAGTGTCACACCTTCCAAGCCTAGGTGTTGGGATTCCACAGCCCTTCACAGCAGCTCATGTTACGGCTCCCAGGCCTCAAGCATCTGAGACTCTTGGAACATGAGATCTGGAAGCTCTCTAGAGCTTGGCCAGTGAGCAGGGCCTGCAGTTGCTCTTCTCCCGCTCTGTACAGCCTTCTGTCACCCTCTAACCTCAGCTTTCCATCCTCTCTCTCCTCTTCACTTCCACTGTTCCTCATTGTTTCTGCCCGGGCCACTCTCAGGAGCTCTTCAGCTTCCTCTCCTTGTTGTCACTGCTGCCACTTCTCTGCTGCCATCACTGTCACAGCTCCTCCTGCCACTGTCGCTGCTGCCATAGCTCTCACCACTAGTACAGATTCCATCACCACCATCCCTAACCTGGCTCTGCTCCTTGGTTCCTGCCACTGCCACTGCTGCCCCTCCACAGCCACCACTTCTGCCACTGCCACAACTTTGCAGCCATACCAGCACCGCTGGCACTGTTGCAATCCCACTGCCCCTGCTGGTTTCCTAGTGTTACCAGCTCAGTAGCCACTCAGTACCAGCTCGTACCTACTAGTAATAGAGATTTAAAAA
Source organism: Pedetes capensis (assembly GCA_007922755.1). Lineage (NCBI taxonomy): Eukaryota > Metazoa > Chordata > Mammalia > Rodentia > Pedetidae > Pedetes > Pedetes capensis. Next base: position 3,372 of record VMDO01023888.1, read on the forward strand.
GACCACTTGAGAGGAAAGCCTTTACTGGGCCTAATGTTGCAATGGGCTGGGATTTAGCTCAGTTGGTAGAGCGCTGCGCTGCAGTCTCTGAGGTCCCGAGTTCAATGCCCAGCACTGCAAAAATGGGAGAAAGGCCTGGCAATCCACTCCCAAGGCAATCCCGAAACAGTCAGCCATTGAAAACCGTATGAAGGTCGCTATGAGTCGGATACCGACTCCACTGCACCTAACAACAACAACAATGTTGCAATACAGAGTGGGGAGCGTGGGATAGTTTCTCCCAGCTGGCTTACAGAGTGAGCTGAACAGCCTGTTTATATAGCCAGAAAATGGTTGTCTGCACCAATCACAGAAGAACGTCATGCAGATGAAGGATTGTGTTCACACCAATCATGGCATTGTCCCTTGTGAACCAATCATGACAGCCCACAGCCCCTCTGCTGGGCCACCAGTGGAAGTGCTCCCCCTCTACCCTGGATGTAAATGGTTGCCAGGAAAGGCCAGCACAAGCTGTTTGAAACAGTTGTGGCTGGGGCCTCCAGGAGCTGGAGTTGTGCTTCGGCAGCAAGCAGCTGTGGTTGCTCTGAAGCTTCCTCAGGTCATCCATGGAATGTTGAAAGAAGCCAGTGCTGTGCCGGGCGCAGTGGTGTGTGCCTGTAATCCCAGGGGCTTGGGAGGCAGAGACAGGAGGATCGCAAATTCGAAACCAGAGGCAGTCTGCATAACTTAGTAAGACCCTGTGTCAAAAAGTAAAAAAATGGGCTGGGGGTGCAGCAGAATGGTCCAGCACTTGCAGAGCATGCAAGTTCGGGGCCCTGGGTTCAACCCGCAGTAGTGCAAAAAAAAAAAAAAAAAAAAAAAAAAGCTAGTGCTGGCATGAGGGCTGTTCAGCTGGCTACTTAACTGGCATTTCTGCACTCAAGGCAGTCAGGGGACCAAGGAGGAGGTAAGGAATCAGATCATCTACCCATCCCCCATCATCTTAGCTTATTTATAGGAAAAATAAATATCTGAAGGGTATTTACAATAAGGACTTACCACTACCATTGCTAGCGATTTTAACAGTGTTTGGTGGTGGTCTGACAATGTTTGACCTCTGCCCAGTGCCCCAGGGACAGGTGGTTCTGTCTCAGAATGAACCACCTTGTTAGTCCTACATGTTGCAAAGTTTTCTCTTTAGTAGCTGTTCACCTAAGAATAAAGCAAGAAAGTAGTTCCTATGTAGATTAATCAACAAAGTTTGGGTTTTATGAATGATAATTTTCCTGTATCAAAAATACGAGTTCTGGTATTTTTATAGCACATGCAAGATGCTGCATTTTTGTTTTGCCCCCCATTAGTGTTGATACACATAGAATTTAATCCTCTGTATCCATGCAACCGAATTCCTTGCTTTATTTAGCTTCTTGATTATTTTTGTTTTATCAAGTGTTTTATGGGAAATATGTTGGGTCAACCTTTTACTTTTTTAATTCACTTTCAGCCCCAATAGTGATCTTGCAAAGTGGGTTTTCCCAATCTTGGACACTCTGCTAAAGTAAAAATGGGTTTGGCTAATGGAAATGTTTCTGATTTGAGGATTTTAGTGCAACCCAATCAGTGTTTTTTGCTATCTATGTACAATATTAATTCCTGGGATACCTAAATAAATTAAATTTATCAATGTACTTACCAAAATTCTACTGTAACTGCCTTATGGTTTTCTTAACATTTAGAAAGGGACATATTCAGAGAACATGAATTTTCTCTGTGAGGTTGTTTAGCCTCAGCTGACATTTTAATGTGGATTATATTTGAACTTTGGTGCCACACACATTTTTAAGACTGGTTCCCTGGCTGCTTTCAATGCCACTTTGTGTTTCCCACTGTACTATTTTACATTGCCTCATGTTTGTAATGAACCCGATTTTGAAACTACATTTTATTTTCTGAGCTCATTATATGAGCTCACAGAGACCCACACATATTGATAGTCTGTCTCTGTAAATGAGAGCATTAATATACATTGGCTAAAAAGTGCTTTGTACTGAAATGTTCTTAACTACTCATGAAGAGCCATATAGCAACATGTTTTTGGTTCAGCTTTACCTATTTTCTAATACCTTCTTTAATGGAACTTACTAAGATTTGTGTGCGTGTGTGTGTGTGTGTGTGTGTGTGTGTGTGTGTGTGTGTCTCAGTTTAGGCAATAAAAATTAGGGGAAAGCAAAGAGGCTTAAGTGACAAAATGCTCTTGCACATGAGCATCTACTTGAGGATTGAGTAGTCACACTGAAAGCATTCCTGTGAACACAACTTGGTATTTTCGATGCCTAAAGCATGTGGATTTACCTACATTATGCCCCATTCTTCTTATTTTCTTAGGCCCAGCACCCTCTGAGCTGCTTTGACTGCTCGTCAGGCTTGTCTTCCAACTTTCACGCCCTGTCCTTTTGCCATGTGCTGTGCCACTCAGCCACTGGGGTAGAAATGGGGTATTGCTAAAACTCATCAGCAGGACCCAGTCAACTCCATTTTCTTATCACATTTCCAAAGCACTACCAATTCTAGCCATAAGTCAGTAAATAACACCCGTCTCCCCTGCCCAAAGTCATCCTCTTTGCCTAATGAACTTCTTTGCATCATTTAAGACCCAGCTAACAGTATCAACTCCTCTGTGGACTTCTACCTGATTCTCTAGAGTAGAGTTTGTCTGCTCCTCCTAAGGGTGCCTACAACACTGCCTGAGAGAAGCCCTCATGTATGGCTTACTTTCATGCTTCCCGCCAGAGGGTGGGCTCCTTGGGTTTAGGGCTGGAGTTCCAGGACCTAGCCTGGGTTTTCATTGGTGGTGCGCTCTCCCTAAGTTAGTCCTAGATGAATGGATAGCACAGTTGAATGAGTAAATGCGTCTGTTTAACATAAGAACCAGGTTGATGGTGAGAACTGCATTCAGCTTCTGCATCCTGTCTTTATTCTACCGTCATGCTTACTTTATCTCAGAAACAAAATATGCTTCTTTCTTGTTGAGTTTAGCTCAGTTGATAGAGCGTCACTCTGCAGTCTCTGAGGTCCCGAGTTTGACTCCTAGCACCACAAAAATGGGAGAAGGATGTGGCAATCCACTCCTGAGGCAATCCTGAAACAGCCATTGAAAACCCTATAAGGGTCACTATGAGTTGGAGATGACTCGATGGCACCTAGTCACAACTTGCTGAGTAAGTACTAGCTTTAACATATACAGAAGGGGGTATTTAAGACCATTCTCCCATAGGTGGGTCAGGAGCCTCAGCAACTACCAAAAAGGAGACTTATGCCTCATTCCTGATCACTCAGTGAAAAGAGCTTAAGCTAAGGATTGACCCCCTGAATGTATGACATATAAATGCAGATAAAAAATAAATATGAGTACATAGTTCAGTTTGATCATCTAAGCTGCAAAGTTCTACTGCTGTGTAGAAACATCCAGATTTTTAGGGAGTCGGTCATAGAATAGAGATGACTAAAGAATCTTAAGCATTATTGAGTTAAAAATGAAAACATTGTTTTGATCATTTAAAAATGTGTGGATTCAAATAATAATACAAATGATGATGGTAATGATGATGATGACAAAGGCTGATTTGTAGGACATGTTATTCTTTCAAACCATAGAAAGGGTTTTCAGATATATTATGGAGGACAGCTTCTCCTAAAGATATTGGCCAAAGATAGAAACAAAGTCACAAGCCGAGAAGATTGCCTTTGAACTTGGGTTGTAAACTATCTTCTCCAAATTTATTTATTTAATTTACTTATTTAGTTTTTATTGTACTTGGGATCAGACCCAGGGCCTTGCACGTGCTAGGCAAGCACTGTGCCACTGAGCTACACCCTTGCCCCATTTAATTTTTTAGTTAGTAAAAGCATGAAATACTTATGGAAGAGTTTATAACTAACTCTATACATCAGAAACTTAGATTTTAAAATGTATAGTATTTCATATGCTTCAGAACAGATTGATGTTTAAATATGTGGCCTCAGTGGGATGATGACCCAGATTTCTACTCACCGGGAGACTTTTTTCTCAACCAAATGTGTATTAATACAACATTTGTGTAGCATGCAAGTGCTGAAGGCACCTTGGTGTTCACGAAGGCGTCTATTTCAGACCTGTGGAGGATATCGCGGTTCTTTTTCTGTTTGGTTTTTGCTGTCATCAGAGTGCCTCCTGGCTGTTCCCCACTAACACCCTAAGACACTGGTCACTAATAGCCTGTTTGTTGTGTCCCTCCTAGGTGCTGTGGTCTTTGGAACTGGGGCACTGGATTTCCGAGGAGCCTTTCGAGCTTTCCCACTCCTTCCCCGCAGCTCCTGTAAGTCAGTGTGGTCTTGTGGTAGTGAACGCAGTCTGCTGTGCTCAGAAAACCAGGAGCTAAAACTCAGCTTACGACGCCAAGAGCAGTCAGGCTCAAACTAAAAAGACATCTCCACGAAACTTAACACCGGGTACATGTGAGAGTGTCTGAATACTCTACAAAAAAGCTGTGAGAAATGTAATCGCAAGAAACTTGAATTATGAAAGCCTTCAGGATTGAGAAAAACAAATGAAAAAAATAATTTCTTAGGAAAGCAGTATTATATCTAGTATTATATCTATCTATATATATAAAGCAGTATTATATCTAGTTTTATATCTAGTATTATAAGTAATGCTTTTACTGTTTAAAAAATTGTGGTTTGCAAGAGTTGTGATGTGGGCTTTATATTTTTTTTTTCCCCTAAAATCCATCTCAACTTTTCTGACTCTTGAGCATTTCAAATGTTTGATGGAAAAGGTCCAGGTTCTAGGTGTGTTTTTAAGGGAATTATTAAGAAGATAATTTAAGATTTGATTGGAAGCAGAATTGTGCAGAAGTTGCTTTCGTTTTCAAAAGCATTGAGTGGCTTGCGACAGTTTATTCTTCCAAGGATTAGTGTCTGCGGGGTAAACGGTGGCTTCACTTGTTGAGTAGTGTTGGAAGTGGCCGCGTGGCTGTGCACGGAGGAAGGTGAATTCCGCTCGTTAATCATTGCAGCTTTGTTGGTGGATGCACTGTTTTTGTTTTAATTTTTAAGATGACTATTTTGATTTCCTCTCAACTTTATAAGTGTTTTCTTAAGGAGAGAAAAAATTCCTCCCAGCAAGACTGTTTGTTTGAAATACCAAGTGAGGAACTGAAGGGTAACGTGAAAACACAAATTCCTCCTGTTCCCCGTCATGAGAGATCATATATCACTCTGAGGGACGTAAAGAGGTTGTCTTTGACATTCATTTTTCCTGCCTCCCTGAAAAACTGTTATAAATTAAGCGTGTTGTTCCTGGTCTTTCCTGTATTATCATTTCCCTCCCTCTGTGTCCATCTTTGTGGTGGTCATTGAAATACCAGAAATGCACTGTTGCCTTCTGAGTCAGTGAAGTGTTATTATCGGATGTTTTTAGCTTGACACAGAGTTGTCCTACCCCTGTTGAATTTTTCAGGCCTTTTTAGGTGCAGTGATAGCAGTCTTCAGAGGAAGGCTCCTCACTCAGGGAATAGTTGTTGGGAATGGCAACACAGCAGAGGTGAGACAGCCCAGGGCCTCTGGGGCCACAGATGGATGCAGGACACAGCGACGTGTAGGGGTTCTGCTGCCAAGGCTGGGGGACAAGGGGCAAAATGGGTTAGAGAAGAAACATGGGATGTAGGAAAACAACTGGGCACAGGCTGCACTCCTGGAATCCCAGCAACCTGAGAGGCGGAGACGGGAGGATCGCAGGTTCAAGGCCAGAGGCAGCCTGTGCAATTTAGCAAGACTCTGACTCAAGATAAACAATAAAAAAGCAGTAGTGGTGGAGCGCTTGCAAAGCATGTGTAAGGCCCTGCGTTCAACCCCCAAGTAACTCAAACAGAAAAAGAAAAAAGAAAGAAAGGAAAAGAAAAACAGTAGCAGGACAGCATGAGCAGGAGACAGATTCTAAACTTCCTAACAGCTGATGTGTGAGAAATCACTTCTAAGTTCATTACACAGATGTTTCTTACTATAGATTGGTCTATGAGGAGTTAAGACTGTAGGAGTTAAGGTATTGTGGTCTGAGCATAAACCTGTGTTCTCAAGTTTTCCTGTAAACATCTGCATATACTATAAGCATCAGATTTTGCTTCTACATTTTGAAATCCTTTGTTTTCAGTTTACTGGTAGACAAAAAAAAATCACTAACGTGAATTATATTTTCCTTAAATATATTTAGAGATAAGTCTCAAATTATATAGTTTTATAAACATCTTAAATGGAACATTCTTCTCAACCACAAATTAAATTTATAAAATACATCTTAGCAGAAGAGAAAGGAAAACCTCTGTATACTAAGACAGTAAAGTTTCTTAGCCATGGAATTACATGCAACATTTTCTTCATTAAAAAACCAAACTTTTCCTTGTCATGAGGCATAGTTGTTTTGTAACCAAATTGCAAAATTGTAAATATTATCAGAAAATTAAACATAACCATCTCACCTAATAAGTTACATTTAATTACTAAAAATACTTTCATATTTAACATCCGAGCAGAAAAAAATAGTACACTCTTCATATAAGCTAAAATGGCACACACATCTATTGGTAATTTCAGAGATGCTGGGAGTTTTCACCATTTCAACTTGGAATATGTTTCCAAGAACATTAGCCTAAGCTGTCAATAGATATGTGAATATACTATTTTCAAAGTGAAATTTTAAAAAACCCTAGAGGAGTAAAAATGTATTATGTTCTTCCAAATATTAAACTGTAATAACTACTTCTCTTTTAAAAAAAAAAAATCCCTGAATAGTATATATTTTTATGGCTTAGAGAATTTTATCTTCCTTTTAATTGTGATAGTGATGCTGAATTCAGGACACTTGGATATTTACACGGTCTATAAACAGTGCTGGAGGAATGCAGTCCCAGATTATCTGAACTATAGAACATGAGCGTTCTGTTTTCCAGTTAGTTACTGATAAACTCGCACACAGCATTCTTCCCTATGACAGCGCAGTCTGCAAGTCACTGGTCCAGCTCTCAGCCTTGAGTCCACACCCGCGAGGGTGTTCTGCGGACCACAGGACTAGGGCGCTGCTTGCTCTGGGTTTTCCTTTGGGTCCTTAAGCAAGGCACATCTAGGGTGATGCAGGTCCCAGGACGCTGGTGGATCCCACCACACCCGGGAGCCCTGTCAGCTGCCGTGGCTCTCAGCCAACGCTTTGGGATCAGCCTCTGGGGTGTGCACAGGCATTTAGAAATCTGCCGGCCGAATCATCATGGTGGTAGCCTTGAGCGAGTAGCCCGACCCCTTCCAGTAGTACCACTTAATCCCGTTGAACTTATTGGTGTTCTGCCTCTGTGGATAGTACATTCCATTCAAGTTGGAAGGGCCACACGCATCAAACCACCAGCCTGTGAAAGTGAGACACAGAGGAGTTAGGACCTGGGTGATGCCACCTCGCCCCACAGAGAGAAATGCTCGAAGCCTGGAGGCACACGCACTGGTCCTGGCCCAGAACGGGCTGCCCTGGCAGCCCCACCACACACTGCACAGTGAGGTCCCCCCACCACACACTGCACAGTCACGGGCCTGTTATGGAAAACGCCTGTGAAAGCTCCCCAGCTCCTTCTCGTCGTCCGTGGGCGACTGGATGTGGTAAATCCACATCCAGCGTATCGCTGGAAGCAGGGGGAGGTAGAAATGTCAGGAGCCCTTGGATGACTCTTGTCAGGCCACGGGTACTTCCCAGTCCCAGGAGCCCAGTGAGCTGAACATCCGAGCCCTCCCTCATCACTATTCTGATTGCAAAAGAATCCAAATGTCAGGCCCTCAAGGGAGCTGGGTAAAGAGCAGCCTGGAAGCCAGGGCAGAGGGGCTCTAAGCTGGAGGGCCGTGGCGGTGCTTCCGTGCACATCATCGCTGCCAGGCGCCGTCCACAAACAGGAGCATGCGGTACGTCCCAGACACCTCGCGTGGGACGGACACAAATTGTGCGATACCGTTTATAGTAATTTGTAAACACAAAAAACCAGTAACCAAGTGCCGGTGTCGCCGTACTTAGTTCAACAAGGGAATGAACTACAATTCGGCGGCTATCCCAGCAGCCAGCAGGGAACGGCGTTAACAGGGCAGCTCCAGCGGCATCTCTAACATTTTATTCCTTCAAAAGAAAACCCTAGTGCCAAAACTCACACGTGCAACGTTTGACCTTGGCAGCGTGAAGCCGGGTTATCTCCCCAGGTACCCCCCAGCCAGTGGCGACTGAGATGAACGCAGGTGTGCTAAGAAGCTTGCATGTGTTGTACCATTCACTGTCCATCCGTCTTCAGGAATATCTGTCACAGATCTGTCCCTTCTGGAGCCTGTCCGCTGCCCAGCCACAGAGCTCCCTGTCCCTGCTCCCTACACCTGCCTCTTCCCGGTACTCCGGACCACAGCTGGACCTGGGCCTCCTCACAGCCCGGGCTACTGTGCTTTATCTTTGAGGCTCTTTCTCTTGTCCTCGCCTTTTTTCCAGTTCCATCCCCAGCCCCTAAATCTTAGTCTGGGTAAATAAATATATTGTTACCTGGGCCATTAATGCGGTTATGTTCTGGGTGGTCTGGAAACCGCCCGCCTGGGATGGCAGGCACGCAGGAGGATTAGGTGTGTTAGGCCCCCAGCCCACGCCCCTCCCAAACCCCGTCCCGGCTTCGGCTTTGAAGAGGGTTGTTGTGTTGCAATAAGGAAGACGAGAAGCGTTTTACAAAGTCAGTACACGAGTTTCCTCTCCGTGAAATAATTACGGCTCGGGGGGAGGACCCATGTCACCCAGGGGCCACTGTATTATCTCAAGAACCATAGTGCTGATCTTTGAGTGGGGCGTAATTCTTCCAGTAGTAATAGATTTGTAAAATGTACTGACTGCAGTCCTCTCTCTGCTTTCCCTGAGTGAGTAATGAATCCAGTTTTGCTAATACAGTTTCTGCTCTCCACAAATTAAACACTGCCCATGTCTGTCTGGATTCTTGGCAGGGCTCCTTGTTGCTGCTTGAAACAGTGTAGTGTTTTGTTTGTGTTGTTTTGCAATACTGGGGGGCTGAGCCCATGGCCTTGTGCGTACTCTGCAAGCCCTCTACCACTGGGCTGCACCCCCACTGCCCGTTTTATTTTCTATTTTGAGACAGGGTCTTACTAAGTTGTGCAGGCTGCCTCTGGCCTTGAACCTGTGATCCTCCTGGCTCCGCACCGCTGGTATTACTGGTGTGGCAATTTTGAAGAACTTGACATTTGCCAGACTTTTATCTTATCTCAGTCACTACTAAGTGGGTCCCATTACTCAATTTCTAAGCCTTCAAAAATGGCAAGGGTGAGTTTTCTAAAAATTGGTTTCTGTCATTGAGCTCTTAAAATGTTTGAGTCCAGTCCAGCTAAGCGAGGACCACGGCAGTGCTTTTCCTATGGAGATGGTGTCCATGTTTATTTTTAAAGTGACCTGGCACAAAAGGTGGAAGAAAGGCCTTGACTTAAAGTCCGCATTCATTTTCACCTGAAGCACTAAAGAAGCAGGCTGATGAACGAGTTGTCTTGGTGTCTGGTGGCATGAGGACTGAATCCAGGGCCTTGCAAGCGCACTGCCACTGGGCTGCACTCCCAGTCCATTTTTAGTTATCTCTGAGTCTCTAAGTTACTCTGCTCAGGCAGTCTCTGGCAGTGAACTTGCGATCCTCCTGCCTCCACCCCGCAAGTTGCTGGGATTACAGGTGTGAGCCACCATGCCCTGCTGATTAGTGAGTTCTTTGTACTCGTGTTTGTTACATCTTAATGAAAGCTTTACACGAACAGTACAACTGAAAATCCCTTGTTCAAACATTAAATGATTAGAAATAAGGGAAAGTGGCCTTAAACCAGGTCTCTAGCATGGGATGCTCAGCAAGCACAAACTCAGGAGAGCCTGCTGAGTACCAGACACCAGGGACAGGTCCTGGGGAAATGCATTTGGCCTGCTGACCGTTCTAGCACCATGCCCTGTTCTTCAAACTTGTTGGGTACAGTTGAGTCGGGTCCAACTCACAGCAACTCTGCATATAACAGAATGAAGCACTCCCTGATGCTGAGCCGTGCCTGGCACTATGTCAGGGCTTCTCTGCTGTTCATAGGGTGTTCAGTGGCAGATAGCTTTGAGAGTAGGCTGCCAGGTCCTTCTCCCAGTTTTGAGGTGCTGGGGATCAAACCCAGCGCCTGAGAGAGCACAGAGCAGCGCTCTACCAAGTGAGCTAAACCCCAGTCAGCAGACTAAAAAAGTGAGAAGCGAAGTTACCTGTATCAATCTAGTGCCTCTATTTATGAAATTCTGGACACTGTCCTCAGTCACAGTTTAAGGTCCAAACTGCCAGCCTCTCGTGCTATGAAACTGCTCCTTGCCAAGACAAATAGGAAGACAGCAGAGCCACAGAGTCACCCTACCTCCTGTTAGCATCTGTGAACATTTGCAGATACATTTGTCGTTGTCCGCATCCTTTGTGCTAAAATCATTTCCTGGTTGGCTTATGCTGCTTATTTTGCCGGCGGTGCCTGTGAGTCCTTTGAGGTGAATCCTGTAAGCATGCAGAGGAAAAAATAAAAACCGTAATTGGCTTCGCTTGTTGATTTACCGTAGTGGAAAATTTTTCATGGCAAAGAATTCCATTCTGCCGAAGCATGGTCTCTGCTGGTCAGTGCACTCCAGTGCCTACTCTGGAAAAAAATATTTTGCACTGGTATAAACAGGAACCAACTTATCATCAAATCCTGTGGCAGAGAGGGATGTTTTCATGAAAACTCCAGCACATATCACTTGTACAAGTATCAGCAGGGACTGGAGGGCCCTATAATTTATTTTCCTGCTACTTTTAGATAAACAAAAGAGGGGGTTGCAGCATGAATGGATCCCCCCCCCCCCAGGCCCCTAGTCATTATCCATATAGAAAGAAGTCTAAGGGGAATGGACAACCTTGGATATGACTGTTCTCCCTGGGGTGGGGGTGGGGCTGGAGAGAGCAGCAAAGGGCTGGGCATAGAGCTCAGGTTGGAAATCTACAGAGCAGAGGCAAAAGTAAATCCCCACGGCTGCTTTGCCTCATTTCTGTATACTAGTGTAATAAGCCTGCAGCCATAGCCATGTGGCATCCGATACCGTCAGATCTTGGAAGCTAAGCAGGGTCGGGCCTGGTTAGTACCTGGATGGGAGACTGCCTGGGAACACCAGGTGCTGTAGGCTTGGGAGAAGGACCTGGCAACCCCCTCCCAAAAATCAATCTGCCATTGAAAACCCTATGCACAGCAGAGAAGCACTGACAATAGTGTTTCCCCTGTTGTACAAAGGGTCGCTATGAGTCGGATACCGACTCGACGGCACCTAACAACAACAACAGTGTAATAAACCTGTTCAACCCTGGGAAAAGAATAAAGGTCATGCGAAGACACTGAGCTACGGCCCACAATTTTACAGTACTGTGAAAACGTGTGGCTTCTACGGCTGGCAGAGTGCCAACAAGGAGAACCTAAGGGAAGGGAGGCTCTGCTCACGCCACTGCTGCAAACAGCCCCCGGGCAGAGGTGCAGGCCACCGCAGTGCCTGCTTGCACATCCTGGGGATGGCTCTGGGCACATGAGGTCGCCCCGTGGGCACACAGCGCCTAGCTCTTGCGGACCGGGGCACTGAGTCTCCATGTCCTGAAGGAGACACAGTCACGGGAAGACACGGGCCAGGATCCCACAATGCAAAATATACCACAGGGGTGGCAGGAGAAGGGTCCACTGACCCCCAGTTATGCTTATCTCTGTAAATCCTGCTGACGTTGGCTTACTACCACCTTGGAAGTAATGCGGTTTTCCTGAACTCACGTTGGAAGGGTGACAAGAAGAAAGGAGAGGAGACTCCGTTCCAGACACTGAGGCAAGCATATGCGCTAGGTGTTCGTGACAGCTGCCAGTGTGAATTACCAAGTCCCTGTTGTGGTTGGGGCTGGGATTTAGCTCAGTTGGTAGAGCACCGCTCTGTAGTTTCTGAGGTCCCGAGTTCAATTCCCAGCACCACCAAAATGGGAGAAGGACATGGCAATCCACTCTCAAGGCAATCCCGAAATAATTAGCCATTGAAAACCCTATAAGGGTCGCTATGAGTAGGACATGACTCGAGGGCACCACCAACAACACATTGGGGTTGGGATTCTGAAACACTCTTCTTTCTTTCCAGTCCCTTCTTATTAGCCCAAGGCAGGCCTGTCATGAACTACCTCTCCAGATCTCCTTCTTTAGCTCTTTGAACAGTCAGTTCTTACGGGATTCATTAAATGTACCAAAGGCATGCAGGATAAGACAGAATGCTATTTTTTATTAGTGTCTGTCTGAAAGGTTGTATAATTTTAGATCTTTTGATGGCCTGCAAGTCTAAAGTGATTTCTTTTACGATTTGATTATTAAGATGAGGCATATTCTTGAAATTGCTTTATATTGGTGTCAGTTGATTTATTTTATTTTATTTTTTTGTCTGACAACGGAGTAAAAAGGTAATGCACCATTTAAAAATTAATTCTCAGCGAGGCACCATGGCATACGCCTGTAATCTCAGCAGCTTGGGAAGCTGAGACAGGAGGATCAGAAGTTCTAGGCCAGAGGCAGCCTGTGCAACTTAGCCAGACCCTGTCTGAAAATAGAAAAATAAAAAAGGGGCTAGAGGTTCAGCTCAATGAAAGAGCATTTGTCTAGCTTGCACTAGGCCCTGGGTTCAACTGCCTTGTACTGAGGGAAATAAACACAAAACAGTTCTCAGTATTTATATAAAACTGCTAGGATGTTTATGAAAAATGAATGATTTTTTAAGGTTTAACTAATAAATAGTTTTTTTTAGCCCATAGCCATACCACTGTGGCATCCGTCCTGTCAGATCTTGGAAGCTAAGCAGGGTCGGGCCTGGTTAGTACGTGGATGGGAGACTGCCTGGGAACACTAGGTGCTGTAGGCTTGGGAGAAGGACCCAGCAACCCACTCCCAAAAAACAATCAGCCATTGAAAACCCTATGAACAGCAGAGAAGCACTAACAATAGTGTTTCCCCTATTGTATGTAGGGTCTCTATGAGTCAGATACTGACTTGACAGCACCTAACAACAAAAATAAATAGTTTTTAGTTTTACTAAAAAGAATCCTGTGCTATTAAAACATCTATTCATTTCTTATAACACGTACTTTTTAGTTTTCCAATATTTGGGTAACATTTCTTTAGGCGGAAAACGCCAGCATCTCCACACAATTGGCATTCTAAAGCATTTGTAGTTATTAAAAGTTTTGGTCACATCACAGTTCTCTTACCACATTAACATCATGTTTTATTAGGATAGCAATTTTTATGTACTATCTGTTTTATATTGCCAAGTAAATTAAGCTCTAAACCAGTGTGGTTTTTTAAATGACACATCCAAAAACTGATTACTAAGAGAAATATCTGCTAAGAATCATCTCAGTTTAAAATATTTTTTATAATGTCAGCGTACAAGGGTAATGACCCATTCTGTAAAATCTTCTTATACAAACAGTCTAATCCTTAATTTTGGTGTTATTTCTTTTTTTCCAACTCTTCTATTGTAGTTTCCTAACTGTTGCCAGTTGAGAAAATATTTAGCTTGGAGGTAACTCACTGAGGACCACTTTCGTCGGAGTTCATTGACGTGCTGGGCTTTCTGGAGTCACATGGGACCCGCGGGGCGGGGCGCTGTCTTCCCCTGGTCCCTGCTTTCCCGGGAGCCCTGTCTTCCCGCCGTCCCTGGTCTCCCGGGAGCCCTGTCTTCCCCTGGTCCCTGCCCTCCCCGCCTGCCAGGCGTTCTGAAGTCTGTGCCAGGGCGATCTATTTCCTAGGCTGGCTCCACCTCCACCCCCTGCCCGCCAGGCCGGCCATGCTGGGCCCTGCACGGCTAGCAGGAGGGGTCAGGCCTGGGCTCGGCCGGCCTGCACTGTCGGCCGTGACCCATGACCCCCAGGATGCCACCCCAGACTGCGCTAGCGGTGACACGGCATTGAGGTCACAGGCACCGGGCGCGGCGATGCCCGTGTCCTGTGGTCTTGCACCGAAGGCCACGTGCCCCACCGTGGCCTCACAGCAGGTGTTTCACCGTGAGCTCCGTGGTCACCGGGAGGCCATGCCTGTGGACTCAGAACGGCACGGTGCTGGTGACAGTGGTTCTCATAGCAGTGCCTTCGGGGCGGCTTCCAACCCCACTGCGCATGCGCTGGAGCACACCTCCACGCATGCGCGCCACCGTACGCGGCCTCCGCTGAGCTCCCCCACACTGACCACGAGGTTGCGCTGTGCTATTTCTGGTGCAGCCGTAAAGTAAATCCCTGGCAGGGTCGCGCATGCTGTCGGAACTCTCAAGATTATGGCCACGGCATGGGCAGGGACGAGGCAAATACCAAGGGGATGCTGTGGATCAGGTGCAGTTTGTATTTCAGAGAGCGGAGGAGTTGAGTCACCATCCCACCTAATTTTGCCAGTTTTAAATTTGGTAGTTAATCCCGCTTTGAGGTTGAACACAGTGTGTTTAAACTTCAGAAAACAGATTACTCTTAATACCCATTAGACGAAAACAGTGAACCCCGAGGTGTCTGCCGTGATACTCACATGAGGTATAATAGGGGCACTTATTGTTAGGTGCCATCAAGTGGGTGACCCACTCATAGCGACCCTACATATGACAGGCGAAACATTATTGTCGGTGCTTCTCTGTATTCATAGAGTTTTCAATGGCTGATTGGTTTTTGGGAGTGGGTTACCGGGTCCTTCTCCCAAGCCTACAGCACCTGGTGTTCCCAGGCGGTCTCCCATCCAAGTACTAACCAGGCCTGACCCTGCTTAGTTTCCGAGATCTGACAGGCTCAGATGTCACAGGGCTATGGCGGCAGGGGCACTTAGCCTTCACTTATTCTACACGCCCTTGTGAACATCTGTTATCTGCCAGGCAAGATCTGGCCTTGGAGGATACCCAGGAAATGTAACAAACAAAAAGTCCTCACGAAGTTTCTATTACAGTTTTATAACCCAAGTTAGAATTGTAAAACTAGAGCAGCACTCCTAAAGACACTGAGTCTAAGAAGCAAGACAATTTAGACCTAGTCTGGACTTTAGATTAGTCTAGACTTTGGTTGGCTGGGATTTAGCTCAGTTGGTAGAGCGCTGCTCTGCAGTCTCTGAGGTCCCCAGTTCGATTCCCAGCACTGCCAAAATGGGAGAAGGACGTGGCAACCCACTCCCAAGGCAATCCCGAAACAATCAGCCATTGAAAACCTTTTGAAGGTTGCTATGAGTCAGACACAACTCGAGGGCACCTCACAACAACAGCAAGACTTTGGTTAAATGCATATGGCACTTATTTTCTGGAGTAATCACCGAGAAAATCCCCTTGTTTTCCCAACTACAAATAACTCACCGATAGTTGAATTCTTCGCTGGAGAGATAGAAGTGCTCGAACAAAGAGTATGCCTCGTTCCCCTCCCAGTCCTTCAGCTGTATCTTCAGCACATATTGCTGCCGGTTTGTCACTTGGGAGACGAACTCGTTCCCCAGCCAGTACTCTCCGGAAGGGTTACCGAATCCCTGTGACCCAAGCAGTGAAATCTGGTTACTTCATTTGTTTTTTTGCATTATTTGAAATCAGCAATTCATCTATTTACCATAGTAGCTGTCAAGCAATCAACAAAAATTTCTCCTGTACTGGAGAAATGTGAGATCGTTCATTCAGGAAATTGGCTTTTAAAAGGTTAATTTTAGGAAACTAAGGTGTTGCTGGAAGAAGATTAGTATTAGGATAGTTAGGGACTACTTGAGGAGCCCCAGGCAGAGGCATGTGCATTAACAGCTGGACTTATCCAGTGTGCAGCTCCAGGATGCTGTGCTCACCCCAGGGGCTGCGCGCTCTTCTCACGCACCCTTAGTTACGTTTCCAGGACTGTTCTTTAGTGGGGAGGCTAAAATACAGCTAGAAAGGACCCTTTCCTGACAACCTCACTGGTTAGTTTTGGATTTGAGGTTAAGGTTCTGAAGATCTTGAAAGTTAGTTTTCACAGAAGATATTGTTTCTTCTGAGATAGTTTTAAGGACTCTCTATACCATTTTATACTCTTTCCATGTCTTCTGAAAGTCGACACTGCCGTCTTCACGGTGCTGAATGACTGTCCACCCACCTCCAGCTGTCTCCATGTCGCAGTAGGCCTGGGGGGGGGGGTGTAGGGAGATAGTTACTGCAAGACATCAGTGAGCCAGGCCCCCCTGTCTGTGAAATGAGCATAGACACCCCATGGAAGGAGTGTTCTGAAGGGTCTCTGGGATTATCCCTAGAGCACATCCTCACTCTTAAATGTTTTTAAGAGTAAGTTGGAACATTTAAAATGATGATGAAGAATGAACAGAGATATGATAGAATGTGTTGATAAAAAATATGACATTCTTGTCATCATCTGTCCCAGGCCTGACTCAAAGATCACTGCTTTAGAGAGATTGATTGTGGGTGGGGAGCAGTGGCCATGAACCTCCATCTCCATCCTGTAGAAAACCATGGGCTTGTATTCACAGCCTGAAATGCCCTCATGGCCGTCCCTGTCCACTCTGCGAGGTCCATCGAGGGGTGCTCTCTCACCACAGGGAGCCAAGACACCTGTCATTTGCTCATGCTGTGGAGGGCCAGGCCTCCTCTGTGTGTAGTAAACTCAGTTTCTTGGTCCATCCCTGGTCCAGAGGGGCTTCAGCATCCCAGTACCACGTGACCCAAACTTGCCCAGGCAGCTCTGCCCACGAGGCTCGAGTTCAGGCTTCCCTGCACTTCCCTCACTGCCTATGGGGTTTTTCTTCCCAACTCTTTGTTTCTCCTTTTACACTGGCTCAGTGGGTTTCAACTTTGTCCAGAACACAGAATTCTTCTTGGGCTAAATGCATGCATGCTCAATTTCAGCTCGGCTGGAGTTTTATTATGAAATTAAAACCCCCTGAAAGTAAGATTACATAAATAGTTTTCAATAATGACATTATAGTAGGACAAAAAACAAATGTTTTCCAGAAAGTAGGATAATTCTCCTATAGCATACAAGGTAAGAAACGTTAAAGTTAAGTTTGAAGACCAACTATAAGTATTTTTCGTTTGTTGTTTGCCACATCTTCTGGAGAATAAGGGAGACTGTTGGGCCTGGTAAGCTTAGATGTAAACTGTTCTGTATTTATGAATTAGGATCCCATAGATGAGAACTAAAAGAGAATCAAGACAGCACCTGGAACTATTTTTTCATTTTACATATGAAGAAATTGGGGCCCGAGGACCCCAAGTGGGCCACCTGATGTCTTAACATTCATGGAACTAGAGGACTGTTACTAGAGCTACCCCACAGCGACTTCTGCCCATCGCTGCTCTCATCTCTCTCCATGAAGGTCACAGGCTGGTACTGCCCAGTGACCCAGTGACCATGCTATTTGGAAAGAGAGGTGCCATGAAAGACAATTACATTTATTACTGAGAAAATTATTTTCCCAGTTTAAGCGAATCATCTACATAAAGTTGATCTGCTAAAAGAAATCTCTAATTATTACCATGCATTGATACTATTTATGGTAGTTATCCCTGTTACTGCTGCAACACACCACTCTCTTCCGGGCACTGTGCCAGATACTTTACATATATTATATGTGGCGATAGCATCATTCTGAACTTTTGAAAGAAAAAAAAAATGGAAGTTGATTAATTTGGTCAGTCATTCAGCTGTTAAATAAATAGTGTATAGGATTTGAATAAAGCCTCCTTAACTTGCATGTGATATTTTTTTCCCACTACACAATGCTGCCAAAAACAGGGTAATTTGACCCTATTGTTAATAGGCCAAAAGTCCCTCGACACAGTTCCAAGCTGGAATCAGTTCATGCCGCCTCCTGTTTACCTGTGGTCAACAACATGGTCAGTGCTGCTCAGTTCCACCACCGTGTCTTTTAAAAAACCCACTCAGTAATCTAATTGAATGAACTGCACTGGTTTGAGGAGCCAGTGTATCAGTGGAAGTTAATTCTCCCGTCTCCTGAATGGCATGCTGGTGGGTTGAAAGAATTGACATGATCCTTAGAGAGTCTATCCTTGTTCTAAGAATATTTGATTCTTCAGTGTCAAAGTTACCATTATGAAGTTGTTGTTGTTGTTGTTGTTGTTGTTGTGTGCCATCAAGTCGGTATCAGACTCATAGTGACCCTCATAGGGTTTTCAGTGGCTGTTTCAGCATTGCCTTGGGAGTGGATTGCCAGGCCCTTCTCCCATTTTTGTGGTGCTGGGAATTGAACTTGGGACCTCAGAGATTGCAGCGCAGCACTCTACCAACTGAGCTAAATCCCAGCCCATTATGAAGTTAGTGATAGTTAATTAAATTTAAAGGCATGTTCTCTTGTTTAGAGGTCAAGTTTATCTTGCTGTGGGAGTCGGATTCTAGACTCTCAAAATCTTGAGAGTCACTGCCAGGGCACAAAGGACTTGAGCCCTGTCACTATTCTCTTTGACTCCATCAGTGACCATTTCAAGGTTATTAGAACACTTTCTTAATACTTTATCCAGATTTAAAGGGGGGGGGGGGAACAGAGAACTTATAAAAACCGAGGAATTATGGTTCACTGGGTCATGAAAATTGCAGAGAGAGAAAGTGTACAAATGGAGTTATCTCCATAGCCAGGAGACGTCCAGTGAAAATGTGAAATAGATGATAATCAGCATCAGAAAGGCAGAAGTCCTCAGATGATGCCCAGGATCTGGTTGCTCCAGTCACAGCGAACCCACAGGCATTTCATACTTCTGATGAGCGTGGCTCATCTGGCTATAAATCTGTGTGCTTTTAATTCAGCAAGTAATGCCTGATTTAGGTATTGTGCTTCAGCTCCCGGGTCTTGGCTAAGTTACTAAAGAGCAAGCGCATAAACATTAGGAGTCAGGTGTCCTGAGAAACTTAGGGAAGGGAGGAAACATTCTTCTAAGTAGCAAAAGCATGCCTGCATCTGATGAATGCCCTCTTGTAGGACGTGTCTTATATGAAAAAATAATGAATTATTTAAAGTTACAATACTGAGACTTTTCTTTAAAAGATCTGCCCAAATAGCCACTAAACATTCTTGAATTGGGGCTGGGACTTAGCTGGTAGAGCGCCGCCGCTCTGCAGTCTCTGAGTTCCCGACATTCCCAGCACTGCAAAAATGAGAGAAGGACGTAGCAACCCACTCCCAACGCAGTCCCAACAAAAAACAATCTGCCATCGAAAACCCTATGAGGGTCGCTATGAGTCGGTCACGACTCGACGGCACCTAAGAACAACAACAATTCTTGATTTAGATGACCCGTGGCAAATAGATAACCCTGCTGTGCAGAGTTGTCTTGTGGTCTCTGGGGCCACCCGCATGCATTATCCAAGGCCTATGCTGGGGGCCATAACTTCTGTTGTCACAGCCTCCGAGGCAGGGTATCATCATCATGGTGGGGGTTCGGCAGGAGCCTGAGCGCCCAGAACCATATGTTGGCAGAGCTAGAATTTAAGCCCAAGTCTGTCCGGCTGTCTCTCTCTCGATCAGATTGTGAGTTACGGAGTCTCAAGTCTGGAAGGGAGTTCAGGGGTAATTTAATCTAGAGAAGAGAGAAGTTGAAGTGTTTAAAGGTTATTATTCCCTGCTGTGCAAATGAATTTATTTTTTCTGCAAATGCTTAAAGGGAATATAAATCCTAACGTTTCCAACCATGGCCTGAGACTCAGTCCCAGAGCACTAGATCTTTTCGTCTTTCTGCAAAGCCTGTCTGTCCGTCAGTGGGGGTGGTCTGCTGCACGGGTGGGAACTCGCACCAAGCCAGAAAAGCAAGCGTCTCTGCAGCAGTATGACGGGCCGTATGTTCAGTGTCGTCCTCCAGGACCTGCAAGGGCGGAGCTCACATGGTTCCTGTATCCTCTGTCGTCTTCTACACACTTTTGTCCCCATTATTACTAGGCCAAGAACATGGCATGACAGACAATGACATGCAAAGAATCGTCATGCAAACCAGGAAGCAAAGGGGCTTGGAAGACCTGTTATTGTTGTTGTTGTTGTTAGGTGCCGTCGAGTCGGTATCTGACTCATAGTGACCCTCATAGGGTTTTCAATGCCTGACTGTTTCGGGATTGCCTTGGGAGTGGATTGCCAGGCTCTTCTCCCATTTTTGCAGTGCTGGGAATTGAACTTGGGACCTCAGAGACTGCAGTGCAGAGTTCTACCAACTGAGCTAAATCCCAGCCCCTTGGAAAGCCTAGCCCAGGTTTAAGTGCTTTCCATTTGCCGCAGGCTGTTTTGTGTTTTGCATGTGTTTCCTCCTCCTGATGCACCGCTGCCAGGCGGCTAGAGACAGTAACTCGTTTTCAAGGTTGATTTACAGCAGCCTGAATGAATTAGAAAGATTTCTTTGGAAAGTATTATCTTAAACAGCGCAGTATTTATCTTTTAACTCATAATCAAATAATGTTACTGCTTCAAATTCCACATCTTTAAATCCTTCATTGTTTGGGTTTCTCTTTGATACCATGTGGAGTACTTGAAGATAATGCTGAGTTCAAAAAGATAAACCAGTAAAAGCCTCTCAACTTTCCCTTTCGACACAGTATCCAGTGCATTTTCTGGAGTTATTTGTGCCTGTTCCATACGCGGCTGCGTTTACTTTTCGATGCAGCCATCTTTGCAGACGTTGCTTGTACACAGCCACCCAGTATCTACCTAACCCTGCACGCTGATTCTCACGCAATGCCATTCCGCCTCACCAAACCTCTCACCGACGCCACGCTGAGGTATTTGCCGTGGGAGTCGTTTTCTTTGACAAAGCAAAAGCTCAGAGTCCCAGAGCAGTTTCGGGAGACCTGCTCGCTGAGTAATCTTGTGAATGGTCCAGTCAGGGACCTGTGGCTGCGCGGCCTGCCGGGAAGCGCTGGTGGTTCACCCACATTCCATGTGGTGATGGAACACACACTGCGCAGTCAGCTCCCAGGGCGTAGCGGAAACGGAATTGCTCTGTTGGGTGGTGTGTTTTAGATCTTCCGGGCTGGGTTGCATGAAGTCGTCGTCCGCTCCAGCAGCCCTCCTGGTGTGGGCCGGGGACCCCAGTGCACCCTGGGATCCTGTCACCCAGTGACAGCTGCTGACTTAGAAGACCTTCCTGACCTTAGAAGACCATCCCCACCCTGAGACATCAGTGGTCTGTGGCCCTTGTTGGCATTTGCACTGTGGTGTAAGGCCAAGGGGGTGGACCTGCCGGCCCCTGGCATGAGGCCTGCCGAGGTGCCCAGGAGCACTAGAGACCATATGCCCTGCGAAGCCCACACGGGGCTTCCAGAAGGGAACACCAGGGGCGCTTCTAAAAGTTTTCACGGAGCAGCCAGCATTGTTCTGGGTGTTGGCGTTTGTTTTTGAGACAGAAGCTCTCCGGGCTTCACCTCCTGGGCTCGAGGAATGGAATGGTTGATTTTATTTGATTTTATTTGACATCTACTGCCAAGTGCACACCTTCCTCATGTCCGTGCCAGGAGAGGGAAATACGAGCAAGTCACTTCTGCACCCTATGGTGCCACGGCTGTCTGCCGTAAGCCACTTTATGTGATTGTTTTAGATGTGAGCCAAACAGGCCTCTATGGGACACAGCCATGCTTAAAGAACGAGCGAGTGGAAAACTATGGTTAGTTAAACTTCAGTTTGGGGAGGACAGTGTCTTTCAAATAACGAAATGACCCTGGCACTTCAAGAAAAGCACCAGCCAGTCGGTGCCATTGAAGCAGACTACTTTTGTGGTGGAAGACCAGACCAAGTGCTCCATGGCTAACAGTGTGGACACAGAGCCCTCTGCAAGCGGCAGGGGAGGTGGGGCTCCAGGCCAGCAGCCTGCCCTGAGTGAGGCCCACGGGCATGGGGAGATCTGCTGAAGAGGGTCTCGCCCAGCTGAGCCTGGGAGATGGCGCCTTACCTTTATCTCTTCTGTTGAGTTAGGAAACGTGAGCGTATAGATGCCGTTGGTGGTCAGTCCCGATTTGAATACCTCAGCACAGTCTCGGAAAGCGATTTGTTCTTCCTTAGCAACAACGGCGGTCTTAGCTGCATTTAAAAAACATTGAGGCATTTAATGGGGTTTGTCAAAAGATAAAAGTTTGCTATTTCAAGACCTGTCATTCAAGGAGTTTTATTATATCGAGTTCTTGTCATAAGCCAAAGAATATGCTAGGTTTTTTTTTTTAGCCTTTCCCCAGGAGTTACTCTTTGACCCCAATTCCCTATTAATTCTAAAACATTATTACAAATAACATGTACTTCCTTGTTTAAATCATCAAGTGCTTTATAATTAGCTATAATAAATTATTACCTTTGGAAAATTTCATTGAGTAGAACTGGGTAAACTTTTACAGAAAAATAAACAGAATATATCTGAAAGCACTATTACCTCCCCTGTCCCTTTAGGCCATTGTCCAACTGAAGCCGGGGCATGCATTTTCCTTTCTTTTTGTATGTCTAAGGCTAAATCTTTAGTTTTTTTAGAATATTGGGCGGAGACATTGAGTATTCCTTGGGTTTTTAGCAACTGTACCATAACAGTTTGTATTTTAGAGGAGCATAATGTTTGTTTATCTGTATATTTAAGGTCTTCTAAGTCTAAAACTTCTAGGTAAGTGAAATTCCTTCAGATTTTAATTCTGCTATCAACATTTGGGTTTCTCATTCCTTTTTGTGCCGCATAAAAAAGTGTGCGTGTGTGTGTGCGTGTGCGTGTGTGTGTGTGTGTGTGTGTGTTCTTGCATCTCTGTATTTTACTCTGGAGCCCTGCAAAGCAGCCGTCTCCATGCATCAGCGCGTGTAGGCCAGCATCACAGACAGGCAGAGGCACACTTCTGCTCATCGAGATGCTTAGAGGAAGAGGAAACTGATTTTGCCGGTCTTTTTGAATGCTCAGGTTTTTCTGCCAGGATCTGAGCTACCAGGTTTTCTTTACTTGGGCTTGTCAAAGCCGGTAGCTCACACGTCTTGGTCCCACCAAACGCTGTGAGATGATTACCTTTTCTTTTCCTATGCATATGGAAAGATACAATTTTTCTAAATTGTGAGTAAGTGAAACTCTAGCTGGAAGACACATTCTGCACCCTAGCAACCCAGAGTCCCCCTGCACTTCTGTGAGGATTGGGCTCCTGTTGCTCTTTGTGTATGTGGTTAAATGGGCAGTGTGTTTGGTGTTGCCATTAAAATTAGGATAACTGCATGACTCAAGGAAAATGTGGGATCCTGTTTCCTTTCTGGAAGTGAAGACCGTGTGAATCCGTGTGATTTTCATGCATGGTGTATCTGTATCCATAGAGTACAAGGTGAAAGGACATTGAGAAATAAGCCATAGGAAGAATCGGGTCAAATTCTGTTAGGAAAAAAAGTCTTAAATAAAAACACCATAAAGATTGTGTAAGCTGAAGGGTAAAACATTAACAAAGAAGGGAAAAATATATTTAAGAACCTGGTAAGAGAAGGCAACAGGCACCTGCCTAGTGACGTTTTATGCCAATCACAGGAAGTGTCACCTCACTTAGTCTCCATGGCCATCCCGTAGGCAGTGGTGGTTTTACCATTTAATCATCAAAGAAATTCAGATCCTGCGTGGCTTAGAAACTTGCCAGCCCCATCCGTCTGACTATGGGACTAAGTCAATGCCGCTCTTTACAGCCTTGAATCAAAAGTATCTTTGAAGTGTTTTGCTTCATAATAATTGATTAGTGTAATATATATTTCCCCTCCCCCTTTCTTTTCTTCCTACTTTGTACTTGGCTCTATATTGAGAACCTATGGAACTTTCTTATGAAATAAATAAGAAAAATAGTGTCTTTTCTGGAAGATGAGAATTTGTTAGAATTTTGAGAGTACACTGACTAAAGCTTATTAAAAGTGAAGAAAAACTGTCATATAAACCCTACTTACAGTTTGGGGTCGTCATCATGGTCAATAAGTTATTAACTGTCTCCATTAGATCTTGTTGCTGCTTTTGAAGGACCGAGTTGTTCACGGTGGCAGTAACTAATTGTTTCTCCAGTTCCTCGATGACAGAGTGTTGTCTGGACACTAACACCTGGAGCTGGTCTTTCTCTTCTTTCATTGTCTGTAGTTGTATTATGTGCTTGTCTTCCATGTCTAGCACTTTTTTTTCTAGGAAACTTAAAAGGAATATACTCGTTAGTTACTGAAGGGAATTCCAATTATCTGATGACCATCAAAGCCAAGTGCTTTATAACCATCTAATAATTTTCATAATTCTAATGGAATATTTTATATGTATTGCATTTCTATTTTGCCAATGCACTCTGTAAAAATGTTACAGGAAGTAGAAAGTAATAAGATGATGTCATGGCCTAAAGAAATCTCTCAAACCTCCAAGATTAGATATAGTGTGTGTGTGTGTGTGTGTGTGTGTGTACATATCATACACAATGGCATTGTGGCATCCGATCCCATCCGATCTCGGAAGCTAAGCAGGGTCAGGCCTGGTTATCTCAAGTACTAGTGCTCATGAAATGCTTTTCCTGAGAAGGAAGAGTTTGAGTTGGGTAGTATGTTAGTGTTTTCCTAAGATATATTTCAATGTCAATCCTAATGGTAATAACAACAGCTAAGCTCTTAATACTATTTGTTAAGTACTCTTCCTTGAAGGAGGTAAATATATTACCTAGGTTCAAATCCTTGGGTAGCTGGGATTACAGGTATGTATCACAGTGCCCAGCTTGTTTTTTATTTTGAGACAGGGTCTTATTAAATTGTGCTGGCTATTCTTGCCTCGGACTCACAATCTTGAAATGAAATAAATGTGATTGGAAAGATGAAAATACAAAGTAAATTCATAGCGAGAACTTTGAATATTATATAACAAACATCGTAGCCAATATTGGTAAGCACTGAAGGAAAGGAAGGGAGGCAGGTGTGGGGAATTCATGCACTGACTGGCAGTAAGTATTTGCATATTTCGCTCAATAGTATCTTGTTTGATTTTCTGATATGGGATGGATAATTTGAGCATCGTCACAGAAGTTGGAGTTAGGTACAGTTTGTCAGGTACTGACATGACTGGTGGTTAATTGAGCACCGTGGGGAGATACCCTGCCAGCAGAAATGCCAAGAGTTGGAGTCCCATGTGCTCTGGTTTGGCTTGTGAGAGTCCCCAAAGGTTCCTGTGCTGGAAGCTCCACCCGCCACGTGGCAATGTGGGAGGTGGTGGAACCTTTGAGAGGTGGGGTCTAAGGCGAGGTTGTTTGCTTGGGGGTGCCCTCAGAGGGGATTCAGGCTGCTCCCTGAGACCCCTCAGCTCTCCCTGAGCGAACTGTTACCAGCGAGCCCTGTTTGGAGACAGGATCTCCTCCCACACCTGCTCCCACCACTATGATGCCATCAGCGATGAGGCCCTCACCACAGGCTGAACTGGTGAGGCCGCTCTTTTTTAGCACCCCAAATGGTGAGCTAAATAAACTTCTATACCTATATAAAGTTGGCCTGCCCATGTATTACATTACAGCCACGAAAACTGACTAGCTCTGCCTTGTATGAGTTTCAGGGCCATCTTCAGAGTCAGAGGATGGTAACAACATGTTTCCAGAGTAGAGCAACCTAACTGAACTGGTACATGCGGCCCCTAAATGAATCATTTATTTCTAAAAGAATAAAAGAATAGTAACATGAGGAACGCATAGTGGTTTTTAACTTTAGCTGCTGAATCTCAAAGTGTTGGAGCGGCAAGGTTGAATAGAACACTGATCCTAGGAAGTGTTTTGTTTTCATTTGAACCTATTCTATAAAGAAAACAGTTGTACTTTGGGGGAATTATTAAAGATTATTGAAAATAGGGCTTGCCAAATGTAGAATACCATTCACATATTTTTGTAGTGATGGTCTTGCAAAAAAAATTTAGGTCAGTCAAAATTCAAGGCAAGAAAACATGATTGAAAGATCTAAAATTGGCCACAAAAAATTTCACACGTATTTATTAAAGTTATTGATGAAATATCTTGTTATTTCATTGCATATTTTTAACAGAAGAGATGATGTTCTCTGCACCTTCTGAGATCATTCTTTCATGTGTAAATTTTGTGACATATGGTTTTTATGGAAAACCAGCAGATAAAGAGGCTAGGGTTTAGCTCAGTTGGTAGAGCGCCACTCCACACTCTCTGAGGCCCTCTGTTGGATGCCCAGCACTGCAAAAATGGGAGAGGGACGTGGCCATCCACTCCCAAAGCAATCCTAAAACAATCAGCCTTTGAAATCCCTGTGAGGGTCACTATGAGTCGGACCAACTCGACTCCACAGCACCTAACAACAACAACAGCAGGTGACAAAAGCTGTACCTTCTGCGCCTTTTCTGAGAGATGCCATTGAGGGGCAGCGCTTATGTTGCACTACTCTGAGTGAGATGTTTGCAATCCAAGCAGGAAACACTGCTGTTGCAAGTCACATAAAATTTTAGTTGTGTTAGATATGTTTGGCAAAGTGCTTTTATGTAGAAAATGTTGTGGCATTTAAATTTAACCTCATATACAACTAAATTTGAATTACTGGAAAAGTACATTATTGGTCAATGTAAGTTAAACCTAGGAAAAATGTGAAAGATTTAAGTTGAAAAAAAAAAAGTAAAAGACCTTTCAAGCAAGACTTCCTATAAAACACAAAAAGGTATAGTGTGGTTAGAATCACTATTTAATACATTGTAAGTCGTTGATGGCCTGGGATTTGGCTCAGTTGGCAGAGCACTGCTCTGTAGTCTCTGAGGTCCCAAGTTCGATTCCCAGCACTGCAAAAATGGGAGAAGGATGTAGCAATCCATTCCCAGGGCAATCCCGAAATAATCAGCCATTTGGAAACCCTGTACAGGTCACTATGAATTGGAAATGACTGGATGGCACTTATAACAACAGCATGATGAAATCCTTGATATTCAAAGAAATGTCACCAAATCATGAGATGATCAAAAAATTGTAGTAAAATGTATTTCAAAGCAGTTCACTGAATAGCTGACTTTGTGTAGCAAAGTTTCCTCGTTCTAAGCAATGAGTCGCAGGGCTGGGATTTAGCTCAGTTGGCAGAGCACTGCACTGCAGTCTCTGAGGTCCCGAGTTCAATTCCCAGGAGAAAAGATTGAGGTTGTCCAAGATTTTTTACTTTGCTTGGCTCTATAATCAACACCCGTGGAAGCAGCAGTCAAGAAATCCAAAGACGCATTGCTCTAGGAAAAGCTGTGGCAAAAGATCTCTTTAGAGTATTGAAAAGCAAAGATGTCACATTGAAGACGAAGGTGCGTCTGACTCATGCCATGGTATTTTCAGTGGCATCATATGGTTGTGAAAGCTGGAC
>VMDO01023889.1:0-30805 GCA_007922755.1 Pedetes capensis
AATTTTATTTATTACGCTGGATGAAATTTGAAAAGTAATGGAAAAGCAGAGATGTTCCTTAAGATTAAATGATAATTCCAATAGCTGTCCATATAACATGTAAAAAAATAATCTTTTAGTTCACATTTTATAAACAACTTTTATCAATATCATATTTTTATTATGTATTCTTTTCTCCTTCCTATTTGCATTTGATATGTTTTCTTCTATAACACAGTTCTCCTCTTTAAATGGTTAATTCTGGCCTTTATTTTCCTCAATTAAGTTGTCTTTTAGTGTTTAGATATGAAAGTGAGTAAGAGGTGGCATACATGTTGAATTAACTTACATATAAAAATCTTTTCACTGCTGACTCATCACCACAGCCCCTTAAAATAAAGCAAATTACATAGTATATATTTGTCCAGTTATACTTTTCCACTGCAAAGTTCTTTAAATTAGTCTATTTTTAATTAAACACTTAATATGTTGGAAAATATTCTTAGTGCAATATATTTTAAATGATGATTTATTTTCAGTTTTCTTTAATGTATAGTAAGTCGTGATTTATAGAATATTTTAATGCAGAATAACTTTATTTTTCCATTATAACTTTAAATGTTGTTTCTACTTACATTCTCTTCTCCAGTAAAATCAATTATCCTTCACATTTTCCCTATGTAACACTGATTCAGCCTTATGCATTATCAGTGCTAACCCTAATTTTAAAACTCTATTTTGTTCTGTAATTATTAACCTATTTTCTTATGTTTTTTCTTCTCAGCTAGATAATCAGTAATTCAATGTACCATTTTACTAATATTTATTACTTATCCCATCAAAATATTTTTTTTTAAATATTGGTAACAAAAAGCAAGAGGTTCCTAAGATATATCTGTTTCCTTTGTAATCCTCCTTCCAGTATTTCCTCATCTTTGGAAGATACCAGAGTGTCCTATTTTATAGTCAGTTTCTGTATTATTATGGTTAAATGCCTACTAATTCTTGAATGAAGTCTGAAGTAGCCAAGACTTGAAGGAGATTGTTTTATATTTTCTACTAGGAGTTTGTACCCAGAGTCTCACAAATGCTAGACAAGTGCTCTACCGTTGAACTACACTCCCCAGTTCCTTTATTTTTTATTATGAGGCAGAGTTTCCCTAAGTTACATAAGCTGTTTCTGGCCTCCAACTCATGATCTTCCTGCCTTCATTTTCCAAGTTGCTAGGATTGTAGCTGTGCCCCGTGGTACCTTGTTTAGAAAGGGATACCAGCAACAAAATTAGGATTATCATCATGTTTATTGGTTGCTGTTATTTTTTCTTCTTTGATTGTAAATTTACATGACTAAGAAATAAAAAAAAATGTTTTTTTCATTTCTGTGGTTATTTTCATTCCGTGGAAACTAAAAACTTTTTCAGGACATAGCTATCTTCAAAGGATGAATCATTCATAGAATTCAGCATAATTTGGTGGCACATATCAATGTATTTTGTTTGCCTGACTGAAAAATAAATGCCTGCAGCCATACCACTGTGACATCTAATCCTGTCAGATCTCACAAACTAAGTAAGGTTGGGCCTGGTTACCACTTGGATGGAAGACCACCTGGGAAAACCAGGTGCTGTAAGCTTGGGAGAAGGACCTGGCAACCCACTCCCCAAAAAACAATCTGCCATTGAAAATCCTATGAATAGCAGAGAAGCACTGTCAATAGTGTTCCACCTGTTGTATGTTGGGTTGCAATGAGTTGGACTTGACAGCACCTAAGAAGAACAACAACAGTAATTGAAAAATGATGCAGTGATCCCTATGAAGATAAATTGATGGGGTAATAAAAATTCTTAACTCACATTCTTTACTGACATCAAAGTTCTTCCTTTAAAGTCTTTCAGGCATTTGTAACACACACTGCTTTGTGGAAATTAGTGGCTTATGCTAAAGGATCCTTTTATCTCCAAAATGGCTTAAGGCCAAATACTTGGATTTGTTCTTTTACATGCCCTCCACCTATAGAATAATCTCACAAATTTTCACCAATACCTGTCATATGCAAGAAAAATAAAATTTTAAATATATCATTTGTTGTTGTTAGGTGCCGTCGAATTGGTATCCTACTCATAGCGAACCTTCATACAACAGAGGAAACACTTTGTCAATGCATCTCTACTGTTCATAGTGTTTTCAATGGTGGATTGATTTTTGGGAGTGGGTTCCCAGGTCTGTCTCCCAAGCCTCCAGCACCTGGTGTTCCCAGGCGGTCTCCCATCCAAGTACTAACCAGGCCTGATCCTGCCTAGCTTCTGAGATCTGACTGGATGGGATGCCAGAGGGCTATGGCTGAAGGCTTAAAATACAATTTGAGAACAAAAAGAAAATTTAGGTGCCATGATACACCCACGTAATCCCAGCTACTCAGGAAGGTAAGGCAAGAAAATCACTGAGTTTAAAGCCAGAGACAGCCACTACAATTTAGCAAGATTCTCTCATGATAAGAAATAAAAATAAGTGATCTGGGGGTGCAGCACAAGTTAGAGTACTTGCCTAGCATATGTGAGGCACTGGGTTCAACTCCCCAGTACTTTAACAAAATAAAATACAATTAAAAATGAAAAATGACACAAAGACACTGTTCTACTTATTCTTCCAACCAGTATTATGTTATTTGTCTAGTGAAACTAGTGGACCCAAAAATAAACAAGCAGTGCCAAAGTTAACTAGGCTGTTTTTTGTAATTTTAGGAGCTTGGCTCCTTTTTTAATTCAGCTTTGAAAGTTTACTTTGTTTCTACTGACCTTTAATATTTGTATGGTTTCAAGTTTAATATCTATTTTTTCATCTCTTCTACCCTAGTCCCTATTCTACTATGTCCAATCATTGTTCATATTAAAAATATAGAATCAGTATGCATTCCTGTGTGCATTTTTCCTTTGAAAATAAATGGCTTTTATTTTGTTTTTTTCATATATATGCAGACCTTGTGCATGTGGTTTTATGTATATGTTGTTGTTGTTGTTGTTAGTTGCTGTCGAGTCGGTATCCCACTCATAGCGACCCTCATAGGGTTTTCAATGGCTGACTGTTTTGGGATTGCCTTGGGAGTGGATTGCCAGGCCCTTCTCCCATTTTTGCAGTGCTCGGAATTGAACTTGAAACCTCAGAGACTGCAGCGCAGTGCTCTACCAACTGAGCTAAATCCCAGCCCTTATATGTATGTATGTGTATGTGTATGTATGTGTATATATGTGTGTGTATATGTGTATATATGTATATATATATATATATCTTTGTTGTATTTATACATGTACACATACATGTACACATGTATATATACACATGTGTATATATGTGTGTGTATATGTGTATATATGTATATATATATATATATATATATATATATATATCTTTGTTGTATTTTTGGCAAGTATTGTAAGATTCACATCATAGATTTTCCATTATTAATATTTACCTATCAACTATCAATGTTCATTTTCATCACCTGGCTAGAGTTGTCCAATATAGGGCCATCAATGTGTTATTAATATGAAACTTATTTGTATGTCATATGTCTCCAATTAGAATGTAATTCTTTTGTTAGTACAGGTCACATGTTATTCATTTTCTTACTACTAGTATGCCTTTACATCTCTACCATACCACCTTGTCTTCCTATGTCATCCAATCTCAGAAGCTGAGCAGAGTCACGTCTGGTTAGTAGTTAGGTGGGAGACCACCTGGGTATTTGAGGTGCTATAGGCTTAGAAGAAGGATCCAGCAGCCCACTCCCAAAATAATCAGCCATTGAAAACACTATGAATAGCAGAGATGAACTGACAATAGTGTCAAGCATGGCATGGTGTTGTAGTGTTTCCTATGTTGTACACAGGGTTGCTATGATTTGGAGCAACTGAATGGCACCTAACAGCAACAAGAAGTATGCCTTTGGAAACTGTTAAATGAAGTAGACAGTTTTACAAAACGTATGCCATAAGCTCTCTATCTTATAATCTAGGATGTATTGCTGTTTGTCGAAAGGGAATTAGTAGCAGAGACATTAGTCAAGATCCTATTTTGTTATTGATGTCTGTGTAACTTCAATAAAATTAATGTCCACAAAACAGGGTTAAAAAATTTGTATACCTCAGACTTGTTTCAGAATTAAATAAGTTAGGGCATATAAAACACATAGCAAGTGTTCACTAATTATTAACCATTATGATTATCCAGACATGTTAGTATGACATTAAGTAAGATTCTAAAGAGCAGCATGAACATTAGTAGATTTACTTTGTAGTGAGTTGTCATCACAGTAGAATTTAATATTTCACTTGTCAGTGACCCAATTCTAGTAATTAACATTAAGAGGAGTTTATAAAAAGATCAGTGGTAGATTTATATGACACAGCCACATGGATGATTTGAGACTCCTAGTGCTTTGTAGTGCTAAAACGCAATAGTTCATTAAAGCATATTAACACGTCCACATGTTTCTAAAGAAAACATCGTGATCTGGGTGTCTATTACTCTATCAATGTTTACAACTCAATTTAATGCATCTCTCTAGGCTATCATTTTATCTTTAAATCTCCCATACTGGGTACAATGCTGGCAGATAGACACTCAATAACTACATTGAGAGTAAACAAACCCAAAAAACACTGCTGTAAAACAGTGGCTTACTTATCAAAAACTCAAATTATTAGCAAAAGAATTATACTGATGCTGGTAACATTTCTGTTTCTAATATTATTTAGTTTATATTATTATAATAGAGATAAATTTCTCAAGCTGCTTTTCCTGTTGTTGTTTCTTAAACTTAACTTTTCCTAAATGTTCCTTTTTATTTAATGAAGAATACTGTAGTGAGAACAAAAATGGGAAAAGATGACCTTGCAGGTTAGGCTTTGCTCTTTTGTTGTCTTTTCTTTTGAGACAGCGTCTTACTAGTAGCTCAGGATGGCCTCAAACTTGCTATGTATCCCAGTCTGACCTGGAACTCATGATCCTCCAGCCTCCACCTATTGAGTTCTGGGATTACAGATATGCACCACAATGCTTGTATTCAGCTTTATATTTTGCAAAAGCTACCTTTTTAATTATTAAAAATTTCCCACAAAATAAGGTGGAAATATGTTTAATCATAAGAATTAGGAAGTGGATGAATTTTGCATTCCAATGTTACAAAGAAAGATATGTAACGTAGCTTAAGAAAACAATTTCAAGTGTAGTAGTGTGCCTATAAAAATGATAGATTAAATTTTAAATGTTAATGAATGTAATTATTAAAGGACAGAGTGTGATTGGACAAGAAAACATAAATTATAGTGTTTTCACCTCTTTGTTTTTAATTTTTAATTTCTTTCATTAACAAATTTTTATTGAATTATAAAATAACCCTAGTAAGAAAACAATGATGGTCATGCACATTCTGTTGTATTAAACATCTGGAACATATAAAACTGTTGACATAAAGACTGAGACATAGGTACACATTAGTAAAATTAAAACTTTATTGATAGGGCATTCATTTAATCATATAATTTCATATTTTTCATTTATTTGTGTTATAATTATTTCTAAATTATCATAAATAATTTCTCTTGCAGATAGCTAAAGATTAGAGGATTAGAGATTAAATTTATTTCTAGAAAGATAATTGTTTTTGTTTGCCATGACATTTTTGCTTCATGGATCTGTATTAGTCTGCTGTGGCTATCATAACCAAATACCATAGACTGGATGGCTTAAACAAAAGCAAGTAATTTTTTCACAGTTCTGGAGTCCAGAATGGAAAAATCAAAGTAGCAGCAGCTTTAATTTATGGTGCAACCTCTCTACATGGCTTGAAGAAAGACACCATGTCTCTCTGTTGTCATATCACCTTTTCTTTGTGTATAGACATCTCTGATGCCTTTTGCTCTTCTAATAAGGATGCCCGTTGTATTGAATTAAGGCACCATCTTTACAATGTAATTCCATCTTAGTTATCATTTTAGAAAACTTATCTCTATACACCATCAACTTAGGGTTATGGTTTCAATATGTAAGGTTTAGGGAACACAATTAGGTCCATAAGAAGATCTAACAACGTATTTTTACTTTCAGAACAACTCAGGAATATGGTTATACTGATAAGATACTAGTCATTGTGAAGACTTGTAGGGAAAATGAACTGCAAGATAGATGAAAGCTAAAAATGTCAAGGTGTTTTATTTAAATTAAACATTTGTGAATTGTAATATAAGGCAATCTCGAAATAGCCATTGAAAACCCTATGAGGGTCGCTATGAGTCGGATACCGACTTGACGGCACCTAACAACAACAACAACAACAATATGACCATACTTAAATGTAAGAAACTTTGGCTAGGATATCCTTAGGATTCTCTCTCTCTTATCCACCCCGAATACCCACATCCCAACCCAAAGGATGGCCTCATCAGAGTACAGTGTTGCATGCATTATGGTTAATTGGAGTCCAGTTTGCATTTCAATGGTTCCTTTTGTCCCTAGATACAGTGGATAGTCTGAGGAACCTCCTAGGGATCCATAGAGAAGTCTAAGGAGATAATTGACATTCAGGCAGTAGCTTGCATGATGCCTACTCTTATAAAGGAAAGCCAAAGCTGCAGTACATCATGGTAAGTATAGTTTATAGAAATATATTGCATACTTGAAAATTCCTAAGACAGGACATCTTCAGTGTTCCCATCTACCCCTAAAATAAGTATGTGATGTAATATTTGTATTGAATAGCTTGCTTTATCTGTTCCACAGTGTGTACATGTATCAAAACTTCATACTAGTTACCATAAATATTTACAGATTGTACTTGTTAATAGAGAAGAAAGGACGAAAGGAAGAAAGATGAAAGAAAGAAAGAAAGAAAGAGAGAAAGAGAGAAAGAAAGAAAGAAAAAAGAAAGAAAAGGAGGGAGGGAAGGAGGAAGGGAGGAAGAGAGGGAAGAAGAGAGGGAAGAAGGAGAGGATGATCAAGTCTACATGACAAGCAGGTAAATTCAGGATTCAGATGAAGGACATGGCAGGAAGCATTAGATATCTCTCTGTGTCAGTTAACATTCATGGTGTGATCAAAAATATGGTGAATGTTTAATTATTTTCTAATTGACTACAACAATAGCCACGTTGCCATTAATTCCCCTCAAAATATTGCCCCTGGCTTCAAATGCACTTTTTCTACCATTCTGTCCCTCTCTAAATCAGTTCCAGATGTTGTCTTTCAGATACTGTTTTTAGTTGTGCTGTCACAATTGTCTCTATGTCCTGAATAAATTAAAAACATTTATCTTTCATGGTCATTTTGATTTTAGAGAAGAGCCAAAAGTCATATAATGTCGAATATGCTGAATAAAATGGATGAAGATGCATCATATTTTTTGGCAGAAATTGCCATACCAAAACTGATGTTTGACACTGAGCACTGTTATGATGGAGGATAAAACCATTGTCTCATTTCCTAGGCTGTTCTTCCCTCAACCATAGCTCACAACCAAATGACTGCACCAAACAAGTTAAAATTTGCCACACACTGTTATTAAGGTTTGGTGTCCCATTTTCCACATTGAAGATACCTGCCTTCTAACTAGATGACACTTGGCAGCACTATTCACTGTATTTTTAAAATTGCATCTTATAGGACTGAATCCCCAAGCACCACACATATCTGGACAAGCTATGACATATCAGAAAAGAGTTACTACAGCCATCATAGAAAAGACTAGTAGGAAGAATAAACTACCTATCCACCCAGGGTGTACGGAAAGTGAGTGTAACAGAAAGATAAGAGGTTGACAGATAGATTTCCCTAAAAATATGTAAATAAATAAATGTATTAATGTCTGTGTAAAATAAACTATTTAAATTATGATAGAACTAAATTTTCAAAAATGTGTTTAAAAACTAGTGTATTAATTAGTTGTTAGGTATAGGGCCTTATAAGATTAAATCAAATACAGCAAGTACAGAAGCATTATTTACTTTGCACATCTGAGTACTTTAAGTATACACAGTTGATATAAGGTTGTGCTATGAAAAGCATATCTAAAAATTGGCTTTTAGAAAATGAAGTTTGTATGAAGTAAAAATGAAAACTGAGGGAGGAACAGAGGGAGAATTCCTAAGGTAAGAAAAGTTAGGAGATTGTGCACTATGATGAAAAATCAAACTGAGAAAACACCTACTAAAACTAATGAAAAGAACATGGATTAAACATAATTCTTAGCATTTTTATTCTTTTTAATTACATGGCCTTAAGATTTAATATAGCACCATAAATGTGACTTGTCTCCATAATTACTTTCAGTTAACCTATTTATTCTTTAAATGACAAATCTATACTATGCTATCTTTTTAATATTCGTTTCTTTTTTTCTTGACTCCATGATCCCAAATCTCAATGAAATCAATGTCTATGTAAAAAGTTAAGGTATATTCCAAAATCTATTTAATTGATAAAATGTTATACATAATAATGAACTTGGTTAGTGAACAGGTAAAGGATAGAGTAAGAGAGCAGCTGAGATTCACACTGTTTTTATTTATAAATGAAGTAATTAATGATATTATCAAATAAAATAGCAAGTATAGGAAAATCAACATTTTGAAGTGGACTAAAAATTAATTACTTTAGACTAAACTATGACAATTTTAAGTTATCTGAAAGCTACAAGGAGACTAAAAATCTCAAAACAGAGGTAGAGTGGAGACGAGGTGATCATTCATAGACTAGAAATCACAAGAGTGGCTGATTCCAAAGAAAGAAGACAAAAAAGAAAAGATTGATGACTAAACAGCGAACATTAACATTTATTCAATGTGAAAGATGATAGAAATCTGTAAAAAATCTCAAAAAGAGTAGTTATATTAATGATATAAAAACATGAAAGTGTAGACCCATGAGCTAGAAGAGAAAGATTTAAAAATGAAGAGTGAGTAACAATGTCAGATGCTAAATGGTCAAAGGCCATGTTGTTTGGTCCTTAGCTTATCCTGGAAGGTTGTGGAACTTTGTGAGGCAGGGTTACCTCAATGGAAATGAGTCCCTGGAGGAATGAACTGAGAGGTTATTATCCTGGACCAGTGGATCTGCATTCTTTCCCTCTGCTTTCTTCTCCGGGTTTAAGTTCATCTGCCGTGGGCCCTGTTTGTTGCCTCTGCCACTCTTGTCCTCCTCCACTATGGACTGATCTACTAATTGTGAGTCCACAATAAATCTCTTTCTTCCATAAATTGGTTTTGATTTTTTTTTTTTTTTTTTTTTTAGCTACCAGTGGTATCAACTGAATAATATAGAAAATTGGTATGAGAGAGTGGTACAGGGAACCTGACCATGTGGTTCATAGGCCTTTGAGACTTATTTGCAGGAGTATGGAAGATTTTGGAGATGTGGGCAACAGAAGCCCTGGAGGCCTTAAGGGACAATTATGGTGAGAGTAAGGAAGACCAGAACACTACTGCCAATATAAATACAGATGGGGCTCACAGAGTTTTAGAGGAAAATAAGGGTGCTATTGGTCATTGGACTAGAGACAATTCATGTTACATTCTGGCCAAGAGCTTTTGGTGAGTTCTGTCCTTGTCCTAAAAATTTGAGTGAGGCTGAGTTTAAAAGTAATGGGCTACATAATTTGGCAGAGGAAATATTGAAAAGGCACAATGTTCAGGCTATCCATTGGTTGTTACTTGCTACTTTTTGCTAGATTTATGAGGAAAATATGGAGGAAAAGGCACAGAATAAAGATCTGGAAATGTGCAGATTAATGAAGGAAAACAATTGTGGCTTGTCTAAGATTATTGTAAATAGGGCTTATGGTTTGGAGGCCTTAATTATTAAAGAGAGAAATCACAGTGTAAGGAGGCCTTGACCTTTCTACTAGATTGAAAGAAATTCTCTCAGGGCACAGAAGGAGGTAGCCACATCCCTCCCATCTAAGGCCCCAGAGTGTGAAAATAGAATGTCTGAAAAGCTGTCCCCTGGATGCATTCCTGAAAAGAGGTTATCCAGAGAAATTTCTCAGCTTGGGCATATAAATGCCACCACTGCAGCCATTGTTCAAAAGGGTGAAGTTACTTTTTGAACCAGCAGCAAAATTTAATGATGTCCATGTGATGCTTGTTTTTTAGGCATTCAGAATGCAAGAATTAAGGAGTTATGCATACTCCCACCAAGGTTCCAGGGTACAGCCTACAGGGCCAGGTAATGTGTACCAAGGTCAGGTATCCTGTGTACAGCCCAAGAGGGCTGATGCATGAGGGTAGAGACTAAGTATCAGTGGAGACCCTAGAATGTAGAAGGTGCTAGCAACTTGAAATGTCTCCCAAGGGAAGTTGCTGGCAAGAAGTGGAGCCAGCCCAGGAGAACCACTTGCCACAAGTCAAGAGGGGCAGAGCTACCCAAGCCTGTGTGAGCCCAAATAATGAGAGATGCCAGATGATGTCATGTGTGCCAGATGTGAGACTTAAACTCACAGTTTGTCCTGCAGGATATCAGACTTGCTATGGAGAAATCTTTCCTTTGTGTCCCCATTACTCCATTTTAGAATGGGAATGCTTACTTTGTAGCAAAACCCTGTAACCAGTTTGTTTTGTAAGGCCCCACAGCTAAATGTGGGCTGGGGTGTAGCTCAGTCCATAGAATGCTGCTGTGTGCTCTCTGAGGCCCTGTGTTCAATCCCCTGCAGAACAAAAATGAGAGAAGGATCTGGCATCCCACTCCCAAAACAATCCTGAAACAATCTCCCATTGAAAGCCCTATGAATAGCAGAAGAACACTGACATGGTGCGAGACATGCACAGTGTCAAGAAATGCTTGCACATAGGGTCACTATGAGTCAGACTTGACACAAAGGAACCTAATAACAAATAACAGTGGCTAAAAGTATTTTGATTCTTAGTGAAGGTTTTGGACTTGGACTGCTGAATATAATTGAGACTGTTAAGACTTGGGACACTTAAAGTTGGACTGAATGAATTTTGTATTATAACATGGCCACCTTTGGGGGCCAGTGCAGAAAGCCTGCCATATCACCAATATGGACTGATCTTCTAACTGTGAACACTCAATGAATCTCTTTCCTCAGTAAGTTGGTTTCAGTAGGTTATTCTGCTATAGCAGTGACAGATGACTAATGAAGATGTTATGTTTATTTTAAGCAGTTAATTTTTAAGAAAATATAACAAAGAGCAAGCAGTGTGTCAAAGAGCTGATAAGGCTCAGTGAAATTAATATAAATTCAGTTTTATTGTTAAGCAAAATTTGTTCCAAGTATCTTATGATTAATAAACAATATTAATTGTGTATCTTACAAAACTAGAAGGGGTATATTCAACATCTACAGAGGCAGATATCTTAAAATAACACTCTTGATAAAAAATAGGAAGACTTGAATTTAGAAATTCTTTAAAAAACTGACCAAAATTTAATGATATACAACAAGAGCTATAATACTGCTATTCGTTTTTTATATTATGGAATACCTGCATGGCATAAAGTCAGAGTTACAGTGAGAAGTTATAGGCTCAAAGTATGGTTCTGAATTAGCAATATTATTTTATCTGCAGCGACTTCAACAGTTATTAATGATTGTTTACGTGATTCTGTCTTCATTAGAACATAACTGAGACAGTGGAGTTTTGTTTTGGTTTTGGATTTTTATCTCTATTTGAATGAATCATAGTATGAAAGAGTAGGTGCACAAAGATTCTGAAATATAACTCATGTTAAGTAATTGCCACTTATTGTGACTGTACTAGCATTTTTTTCCACTAACTTCTAAAACTTCCTTTGTACTAAAGAATCTGCTATCTCTCATGCCTTAAATTTAGGCAGAGTTTGGATCCTACCAAAATATATATAATTATTGCCTTTACTACTATAAATTGACTTATGAAGTCATCCATATACTTGGTAAAATCAAGCAATTCACTAATATGAAGATGTTTAAATTTACTCTTGTGAAAACCATGATCTCCATTTTGCAGCCAAGAGGTGAAGAAAATCAAATACTATGAAAGGAAAGTAACATTATGCAGAAAGTTAATGACTTTACAGAAATTTTATAATTTTAGAAATGTTTCAAAGCCTTTACCAACTACGGAAAGCCTTTTTTTCTCATAGGAAATGAATTAAAATTAAGTGGAAAGGCGAATTCAAACTTTTACTTTTCACATAAAGTTGGTATACTAAATGAGGAATTCATTACATTGTATATGAACCTCTGAGCCTAAAATAAGTTTAAATCTTCTTCTTGAGAGGACAGTTTATTAACATTTTTTTAATTTGATTCTCTTAAATGCAAAAAGAGTCAAATGTTGACAAAATATTTTCTCTACATTATATTGAAATATAAGATGCACACAAATTGCACTTTGTATTTATCAAATTTCATTTCTGGAGCGTAATATAGTTGAAAGTTCTGTTAAAGTAATATTGCAATCACAATTTGTGTTCAAACCACAACAGAGTAATTATAATTCTCAAAATAAATGATTATATGGCTGGTATTTCAGATTTTATACTCTAGTTAGTGGTTCTCACAAAAAAATAGAGCATACCCTAACTTCCCCAAAGAAAACAAGAGCAAAATCAACACCAAAAACTAGCTATGAACTGGAAAACACGTTAATCTTGTTAATTTATGAATGGACCAACTCCCTTTAGTAAATCATTTGCTCCCAAAATTTTAAGGACCTCTATTACTATCACTGTTATAAACTGAATATATCAATTTAAAGCAAAACTTCTCTGCTGATTGTTATATGCTGATTCCACATTGTTATATGTGGAAGGACTGTATAAACATCATATAAGCCTAACAGTATTTTAGAAGAGAGAGCAATAATCAACCAACAGGAAACTCACTCTATACTAGACCCCCTGAAGATTCTGAAAGTATTTTCAGTAGAGCAATTCTAATGTCTCTGGAAATCTAAATGGTTTTGGTGAGTTAAACTCAACTGCAGTTTTTATTGGGTAAGGACATACTTTGGAATACTTAATGTGGCAATATGGAGCTGTTAGAAAGATGTTAATCCTGTTATTCATTCCCACTTTTATTTTATCCAACAGAATCATACTTATGTCTATGATTTTATGTAGTGAGTCCCAAAGAGCATCTGCTTTTGACATTTAGACTATATATTTACAAATAGAACTAAAAATAAAAGACAACCAAAATATGTCACAGTTTGCAAATTAGTTTGTGATAAATTGGCCTTGAACTTAATGTGATATTGCTATTGTTGTTGTTAGGTGCCACCCAGTCGGTGTCCAGCTCATAGCGACCCTATGTACAACAGGCGAAACACTATTGTCAGTGCTTCTCAGCTATTCATAGGGTTTTCAATGGCGGATCGATGTTGGGAAGTGGGTTGCTGTGTCCTTCTCCCAAGCCTACAGTATCTGCTGTTCCCTGGCTGTCTCCCATTCAGGTATTAACCAAACCCAACCATGCTTAGCTTGCGAGATCTGAGGAGATTGGAAGCCATAGTGCCACACCTGCAGGCTAATGTGATATTAGGTGACTATGTTTTGTGTCATTGTTGGGTGCTGTCGAGTCGGTATCCCACTCATAGAGACCCTCATAGGGTTTTCAATGGCTGACTGTTTTGGGATTGCATTGGAAGTGGATTGCCAGGTCCTGCTCCCATTTTTGCGGTGCTGGGAATTGAACTCTGGGCCTCAGCGATTGCAACACAGTGCTCTACCAATTGAGTTAAATCCCAGCCTGTATTAGGTGACTATAACAATGTTTATATATATATATTTTCCTTCTATCACCTAATGCTTTGGAGATATCTCCAAACAACACATCTAATTTTAATAGCATTAACATTTCCAGTTATGTATAATTCCTTTACTAAAGATAAATCTTTTTTTAAACACATTGATTAACAGTGGGCAACTGAAAGAGAATGAGAACTGCCTGAACATGAATATCTACATTAAATTTGGAGAATTGAAGGTAATTAAGATAATTTACCTAAAGTTATTTTCCAAATAAACAAACTGATAGTATTTTCTACCTATGTTCTCTTAAGCTCCTTAAGTTCAACTTTCATTGCTTCATTTTTAACACAATTAGGGTATGGAGGTAGGTTGAAGAGAAGAAAGGGTAGGAAATGAGAATACAGAAAGGTAAAACATGTCTCACTTGTAGAGAAAGCAATGGCAATCAAGTGAAAATACACTAGAGTTAAATTGTCTACTAATTTAGTTCTTTAAATAAAAGTAGGAAATTATTTTAGTACAGTAGGATATGAGGTTACTTTGTTAGGTCTATATTGTCTATCCATATGGTATTCAATTCTGTAGCTACAGCTGTTATTAGTATTTTAATGGAGCAATTCTAAAATTATTAAACACACAGGTAGAATTTACAGCATTATGTGTACGAGTGATTATAAATCCAGGTGGTGTGATTGGTCTCAAAGAAAAGAAATGCAATTTGGCCCAATTGATTAAACTGTGTTTATACTGCAGAGAATGTTTCAAATTATTCTTTCAATTTTAATTAATTTACTTTACCTTTTCTAGATTAAATTCTATTCTAAATTAAACAATTTAGACTGTTTCTTAAATCTTCTGTCCCCATTTAAATCAAAATCAAGTGTTCATTATTTCCATAAATGCCAACATTTGTATTCTTTAATATAAATATTAATATAGCAGTTATTGTGAAATGCTAATCAGTGCTTTTTTAAATGATGTTTCTAAATCAAAGTCTTTTCCCTAAAATGTTACTTTAAGAAATTGATTTTTACAGGTGGATATGCATTTTTTCCCACTAGACTGAACAAGTATGAATATAGTTGCTTTTCCACTCATTTTATTGAGAAATGTCACATCTTGATAAACTTTTTGATCTTCCTTATGGATCTTTGAAAGACACATAAAATATTATATGTGTTTGTTGCTAATCACATCTATAGATTTTCTGAGTTTTTGTAAGTCCATGAAGATTTTATTTTGTACCTAGATGCAAATGCTGTTGATACAAAATGTAATCAGTTATTCTGAATTTTGCAGTATTGAAGATAACCTAGGTTTGAGGCAGGATACTTTTAGAATTTTCAACCTTTTTAGTATTTCAAGATTTGATAAGAGTATGAAATGCATGCTTTTGTGAGAATTGGATCAGTTAAGAATATATCAAGTTTGTAGGACAGTTCCTAACCTACTAATACCACTAAAGAAATACTATTTATTTTATAGAGGAGTTGGTTTTTAGCTCTGCTGATATATTATTCAGTTTATTCATTGAATTTTCTATTTCAATACTCAAGTGAGTTTGCTTGCTCTTTTTGCTCTTTACCTTATTAGAGCTAAATCTGTTTTTCAATCTATACTTTTGCCCATAAAACTTCTGCAAAGAAATTCAGTGGAATGTGTTATTGTTATTACTATTTCAATGTCATTTTCCTGAATTGTTTGATATCAATGTGTTCTTTTTGTCATGTATTTGCTATTCCATATGTATCTGGTAATCATTGTTTCTTGATTCATTTTTGCAAAAAAAAAAAGTGTTGTTTATGGAGTAGGTACAGGCTTACTTTTCAGTTTTCTGGGTCTATTTCCACAACAGATCTCGTCCCCAGTAAGGAATGCTGATATTGGGCAACAATTAGGAGCATGGGCATAAAGCCAGGCACTTAAACGTAGAGCACTTGCATAGCATGGACAAAGCCCTGGGTTCAACCCCAAGTACAGCCAAAAAAAGAAGAAAGAAAGAAAGAAAGAAAGAAAGAAAGAAAGAAAGAAAGAAAGAAAGAAAGCAAGCAAGCAAGCAAGCAAGCAAGCAAGCAAGCAAGCAAGCGCTGGGCAGGAAGCTTCACTGCAGAATGACTGAACATCTAAGTGTGGCATAATTTCGAAACTAAGAACCACTTTATTATGGTACTTTAGTATCTCATTCATAGGGAAAATGGTCTTCTGTTTTCTTTAATTTCTCCTTAGAAGCTATGATTTTTTTTTCTTCTTGGGCCCTGACATCTGCATATGGAACTTCACATAGCATATCAATCATTAAAGAGTGGATCTCAATTTTATAGACAGCTACAAAACTTATTGTCTGTTTCACACATATGGTCATGTGGTGGAAAGAGGGTAGCTAGAGCTGGCTCAGATATTTTAATTAAAGTTCCATAATGAATTACCTAGACAGTTTCTTCTTCTCATGCTCGCGTTCTCTTTGGATTTATTGGCCTTAAGCTTAGAGCTTGTCTAAGGGCACTTGGGGAGAAATATTACTCTCTGATGTTCTCTGATGCTTATTGCTTTCTTATCTCCTCCTCTTAAATCCAAGTCAGTTTAATTTTGCATATTAAAGGATTTCAGATCAATGGTGGAATAGTTTGTTTTTTAAAATATTCTGGCTACATCATTTTCTTTTAATATATAATCTCCTCATTATCTAAGAATAATTCCACGAAAAGAAAAAGTCACCCAAAGTAAATCCATGTAAACTTTTTTTTAAATTTATTTAATAAAGAGAAGACACAGCCTTGTCCCTTGTTGCACTTCTGTAATGCCAGCAACACAGGAGGCTGAGGCAAGAGGACTGCAGATTCCAGGACAGAAGCAGCCTGATCAATTTAGTGAGAACTTGTCTCAAATAAAAATGAGTAAATAGCAAAGGGGCCAAGAATGCAGCTCAGCAGTGCAGCGTTTTCAGGAACAAGGCCTTTGGTTCAATCCCCATCAGAGAGAGAGAGAGAGAGAGAGTCAGAGAGAGAGGATAAGGTTTGTTTAGGATATTGTCTCAAAACCTGAAAATGGAATCAAGATCCTTGATAGAGTTTGTTCTACATCATGATTAATTGTTTAAATATTC
This sequence comes from Pedetes capensis, assembly GCA_007922755.1. Classification (NCBI taxonomy): domain Eukaryota; kingdom Metazoa; phylum Chordata; class Mammalia; order Rodentia; family Pedetidae; genus Pedetes; species Pedetes capensis. Next base: position 16,829 of record VMDO01023889.1, read on the forward strand.
ACGTTTTGTACTGTCTTTGTATTTGATTCTAGCAGTTATAGATCTCTAGTATCACTTCCTTTGGTTTCATGAAATCTTGCATGTTCTTCAGAATTTCAATTTTGATTATTGAAAATATGCATTAGATTTTTATTGGAGTGTGAGTTGTTTGAAATACATAATTTCAAAGGAATAAATTGCTGACAAAATCTTGATGTGATAGATCAGAGAACAGTTAATATTCAAAGGGAAGAAATACTTGTGTTCTATTAACATATCTATCCTTTGGTTATGACAACATTGGCTTCACAGGGGCTCCACTGATGAAGACCCTGAGAATGAGAATCCTTGAGAATTGTATATATTCTATCAACCCAACAGAATGAAAAATTTTACTGAGCTCTATTTTAATATTGTTTTGTCATCATTTTCTTTTTTCTCTATCACACTATTTTCTAAGTGCCATAAAAATCTAATTACTAAATGAATCAAATCACTAGTTAAAAAGCAAGGTACTAATTAAATGCCAATAATCATTAAATAATTTTGAATGTATTTTCCATCAATCCTTTTACAAAGGTATTTCAAATTAAACTAATGATAAATTTTCAATATAAGAATTCACAGATGAATCCATAAAACAATGGACTATTTTATCACAAAAGTTCACTGTATACAATTCCTATATATTACTTACATATACACCTATTATCTAGTGCATACTTAAATTCTATCAACACCACTGCCGGGAAAGGGCACCCTAAGATGAACTTTAATTTGAATGCATTTCCAAGATTTGTTCATTGAAAGCTCTTCTTAATGTAAAAAGGACTAAATACTTATTACTTTCTTTGTGAAACATGCCTATCCTTGATGAGACTTTCTAATCCTAGATCATCAATGATTAACAAAAGAGTCAATGTTTTTCCAGTCTGTTACTTTCTTTATACTGGTTTTTTGGACATTCAGCAGGTTGGGACACTACTGTACAGTACATCCTTTTACCAAAATCTTTTCAACTCTTTGTCTTAATTGAAATATATATTGTCCATATCTATAGTAGTCTCTGATTATGTATTTGCCAGAGTGCAGCAAATATCGTAGTTAAACTAAAAATCTACCATGCTAATCTAATATGAGCAGATGATTTAAATATTTTGCTCACATTACTTTATTGGTTACCAAAGTCTGACTAAAGGCTAAAATAATTTTTGTAAGTTTAAATCTGTATTAACCTAATGGTATTTATAAGTAATTTTAACTATGGTAAACACATATGAATATGAAATATAAATCATAATTTGCTTCATTTTTTAGAAAATTCCAAATTGTTTATATTCATTCTTCCAGAGAAAAAATGATCTAGTAGTCTTATTCATTAACCAGGATGAGAGAATGATTGATCAATTGATTAATATTTAAACTGTTCTTCCATGTCCATTGAATTAAGTCTTCTCTTCATAAGGGAGCTGTCTTGCAAAATGCTTGGACAGATTAAATAATGAACTGCAGTATCATCATTGTAATTTGTTATTCATACAAATTATTCTAATAATCACCATGTCAGATTTTGAGAAGCTTAAATGAAGTTCGTTAAAATTAACCAATAGTTTTAGGACAATAAAGTAATACTGTATATTCTCAAATCTAATCCATATTTTTTCAACAGCTTTAGAGGGCTAAAAATTCAGATATGGATTAGAGTGGTATATGGATCAGATTCACAGTTAAGAGCTTTTGACACAGCTCTCCACTGTAAATCCAATCTGTATGAGATTTCTAATCCAAATCTGATTTTGGAGCCTTTTAAAACTATCAAAATGGTATGGATTAGATTGACTAATATACTTTATGTGCAGATGTATCATTCACATAATAGAGGTTATATGATGTATGACTGTAGAAGATAATTTTTAATTCAAGATATTGGCATTTGCTTTTGCATATATCCTGGATATATTTATATTCATTTATGATGATTTATAAATGGTAAAATTGACATATTTTATCTTCTTAACATGTAAGCACAAATTTTATATGCAACTATGAAATATTTCCTCATTAGTCCATTGTTGACCCTGTTGAAATTAATGATACCCATCCTTGCTATCTGTTCCAGGTGAAACAAGTTGAGAATCCACAATTGCTTTTACAGAGATGTATACTGTTTGAGGGGGTTTTCATGGAATATTAAAAGATGGTTTCCAAGAATGTTAATATGAAAGGATTAATATGATGTCAACAGTTAGAGATCATGGGCTGAAGGAATGCTAGTTAAAAGAGAAAATATACTGGAAAACAAGTCATGTTTAATGGTAATGGTAATGTTTAGAGTCAGAAAGTCATGTAAAGTACAGTAGGCATTATCTGATCAGTGCTTTACATCACCCTCTGATTCTTTATCATTGTTACATCTGTTGTTGTTGTTAGGTGCTGTCAAGTCAGTCTCTGACTCATAGTGATGAAATGCTATTGTCTTGCTTCTCTGCTATTCTCTGCTATTGTTACCTCTAGAGAAGCAAAATTCCCAAAAAGTAAAAGCTGGGAAACATGAATCAAGTTCATGCATTCTTTCCTCAAGTCAATGAAAATAGTTCTCTAGATTTTTCTTTGTATAAAGAGAAGTTTCATAATTTATGATGCTGACACTAAATGCAAGGTCCACATCTCTGAGGTACTAGATTTTTCAATTTCTGGTAAGACTTCCATACTTGATAGTAATGTGATATACTTATATGTCTCCAAAAATAAACCACAAAATATAGAAATAGAGTGGTAACAAATACTTGCTGACTCCTTTCTAGAAATTTTCATGAGGGTCTGCTAGATAGTGTGAATGCAGGACATTACTGAAGGGCAATATCTTTGCCTACTGCTTTGTCACCATTATCTAGGAAAGGAGTTAAGAGAGGAGATTTAGACACTATTTATTCTTATTTTTGATAGTTTAGTGGCAAAAAGTAGGGGTAAAGTTCCTTAGCCTTCATCATAGTGCTGAAATTGTGAAGCTCTGTTACTTCCATAGGACCAAAATTTTTGACCAAATCAAAGAAGTGTCAAGTGGTCCCTGTGGTTGTCCCTTGCATAAAATCATTAGCAAATCTTGGTGGGTGAAAGAGGAAAACCTTCCCTGCTATAGCTAACAATTGCATTTACCCACTTCCCACTTCCTGAGGACCATTGGCTTTTCAAATTTGTCTTGACTTGTTCTGAAATGTCTGAGACAGATATGGTGAGATCAAAATTTAATGTTTAAATACAAGCTAATATAAATATCTCTTATGAAGTTAGTATTTGTTTTATATCAGAGAATTCTGTTGAAGAATTTGAATGCATTTATAAAATTAATAAACATTATTTCACCAATAACAAAGAGAAAAAAAATCTTTCATTCTGTTTTTAAATCCTGGTTTTGCCACTTATTAGTTATTGACCATATATTTATCATTTTGCCCCTATGATTTGGTGTCAGCTAATCTCCATCACCTATGTCAATTGTGGCACTCTCCTTCATAAACTGGGTAAAACAAAATGCCATGTATAGTATTATAGTAATGCTACAAGGCATTTATAAACTATTTTGGCTAAAAAGCATTGAGTCCTCCCTTGTACACATAAATGTACTGTTCTAGACCCCCCAAGAAGCATTTAAAGATTTCCAGCCTTTGTCCTAAATCTATAACCACATGGCATCTGGGAAATCTTAATTGATAAACATCCCTTTGGCAAAACATTACCCTCCAGCAGGAACAGCAGCTTCCTAAAACAACCCCTCAAAATCAGAACTGAGATTATGCTCTGCATAAGAGTGCTTAATTATGCATACCTCTTGCCCCTGCCCCCCAGCCTTTTCTCTCCTTAACACTTAACTGGTGACATCAGGTCGGTAAGATCCATATCCTTTTGAATAATGTATAGCTATTTCCTTTTGTTGCCAGTGGCTTTATGTTTTAGTTTAAACCTTTCTTAAAATATTTTGCCTGCTTTGGCTTCAAAATATGTATTTTCTAACATTTTATAAACAGAATTAGCATGTATAAGGAGAACATAAATACATCGCTCAGGTCTCTTAGGCTCATATATCACCAGTTAAATTGAAGCTCATATCAGTTTCCCAAAGAGACTTGGGGTCATTGGATGCTTTTACTTGTTTCTCTTTCCAGTGTATACATTGATTAAATCTCCTTTTTCTATTTTTCACCATTATTCTTCTCTTTAATTATATATTGTGCATAACAGAGTGGCCAAGGTTAATTCTGGAATTGGGGCATCACCCTAAACTGGAGTAACATTATTAACATCAGTGTATGCATTTATAGATAAGCAGTTAAAGTCACAATGAGGTTAAATAATTTCTAAAGATCACATAGCTAATAAGAGGCATAACTAGATTTTGATGGAGGCAATGTCTCCAAAGTCCCACCATACCAAGAGGAGAAAACAGAGAAGGAAACTGGCAGAGAACATCAGCACACTGACATACTTAATATTTAATATTTTAGTTGGAACATTTGAAATTTCTAAATCCAGTTTGCACCAGCAAACTGTATTTATCATATTATCATAAGCACTTCTTCTTTCACCATCATAGCGAGGTAATGAAAATGATTTATAAGAAAATAAAACTAGTATAGGTAATATGGTTTTGTCTCACTAAACACACCCTAGGAATTGTCAGATCATGCAGCATACACATTGCTCCCTGATTCCTAAGTGAAAACCTACTTAAGATGGAAGTGACTGGAAAAGGTCACATGGGGCAACTCTAGCTAATAGGCTCTACATACACCTTTGTAGGTAATTATTCCTGGACAACCATCTAAGAGTGGCAATTTCCACTAGATGAGTCAACATTTTCTGAGCAATAGTTTTCAATGTTGTTGTAAAGAGAGTCAAGAAGTTATTCTTAATTATAGCTAATTGTGGATATTTTCAGATAATTAATGTTTGGAACATTATAATTTAACTAATTATTTCTGAAAATAGATAATTTTAATGTATAACATACTCCTGCATTTTCTTTGAGTCACGGAGCACTGAAAAATCATATTGAGTAAAATGACTTTATTGAGTAATTTTGGAAACAGTCACTTTGAAAAGACTAAAATTGTAACTCAGAGCAAGACACATTTTTGAAAGGATATTTTTGATCCATTAGTATTCCAGTTCTTGATCCTACTATTCTTAGACATGATGACCTTTTTATTTCCTATTCACCACATGCATTGTATTGAATATAATATGACTTAATTCAGATTTATTAAACCACAAAATTAGCTGCATGTTTTAATGAATTTTCCTCATTTTTGCTCAACTGATTCTTAGAGATTTATGTGTTAAGAGTAAGTGAAATGTCCTTGAGGAAGGTTCAGTTACTGAGCCTTAGTAAATATTATAAAAACAATAATTTCTTCATCGGTATGGGGAAGCAGTTTCCAAAAGCCTGAAGAATATAAATTAAATGTTCTCTGGGAGAAATAGAAAAGGTTAAAATTCATCATTTTAACTGATAGGCTTTCTACAGGAAAATAAGCAATGCAAAGAATACCAAGTGCAGTTTTAATTTTAAGGTCTCTCAAATATACTTTTGAAGTATATTTGAAAAAATGTAGTTTATTTCTATTATAAATAAGTTTTTATGACAATTATTAATTTTATATTTAATTGTCCTTAATAAGACAAATTTTTGAGTTTAGAAAACATTGAATGAAACAATTTAGCACCTTTCTTATTTAAGTGCAGTGCAGCCAGTGAATAGTAATTTCAACTCTTTGTGTTTAGTATACTTTATCTCATGTTTAGGTTAGGTCTGAGTCTGTCCTTTATAAGTATAGAAAAATAAAATTAATTTCAATCTCAAAAGTATGATATCAGATTAAAAACAAACTCTACTATTTCTATCTTTTAATTTTCTTCATTTTCAAGAGAACAAAGTAATAAAAAGTGCAAGGTCATCTGCATTCCCATGGTTTGATTAGGAAAGGGGGGGAATTATTAGTGATAAAGCAGCAGAGGAATTTCTGGTCTACACTTATTGTTGTTAGATGCCCTCAAGTTCTGTCCAGCTCATAGCAATCCTCATAGGGCTTTCAATGGCTGACTGTTTCGGGATTGCCTCATGAGTGAATTACCATGTCTTTCCCTCATTTTCACGGTGCTGGGAATGGAACTCCAGACCTCTGAGACTGTAGAGCAGCGCTCTACCAACTAAGCTAAATTGTAGTCCCCATACTATACTTAGGGATCTGAAATGTAAAAATACATTTCCAACACTAATGTCTATTTTAACTCTACCTCTTTACTTGCTTGCCTAATATTTTTTACCCAGTTTTCCATATCTGGTGTGATATGTCAACATTTAAGATAAATGTATTCCACTTATTGATATACTAACTGGAAAATTTAAAGTTGATCTTCTAATTTTATTTTTTAATCTTAATATTGTTGCCCAGAATGACTTTGATTTAAATATTAACTCATTTGTTGCTCAGTGTGCTGTCTTGAAAAATTAGCTAACTTCTTTGAATTGTCTCATTTGTAAATAGTGGATAATTATACATCAAGTGTTGTTGGAAAGATTAAATGATACAATATGTGCAAGTTGCCTGGTAAATATCAGCTATAAATAAATGACAATTATTTTCACATTATAGCATTCTCTGTAATTTTTAAATTGTGTACTCCTTTCTGCAGCTTGCTAGATAGAAGGTCGGTTTTATGATGATTTGGGCATATTAACATGGCATAACCCCTATTCCCAGTTATATGGGAAAATGCTAGATGTAGTTGCACTTTGTTATAGTTCCAGTTTCTTTAATCCCAAGCCTTGAAAAGAGAGGAGCAAGGTCAATAAAGTCTCCTCAACACCCACAAGCTATTTATAACAAGCAATTAATTTCCTCTCTTGGATATTTTCATATAAAATCTTCACTGAACCTGAAAATAGCATAAAATATAAACTTGAAATATTTGCTAATAAAAGTATAAATACATATACATCTAGAGGCGACATATATTACCTCCTCTTATAAATTTGTATTCACAATTTTTATTTGAATGGAGATTGAAGTGGCTGCAGTTACTGACATAAATTGTTCTAGGTGTTATGAAAAATTGTTTTCTTTGAGATAATTCAGTACAATTATATGCAACACATTTTACCCAACAAGATTGTAAACATGGTATAATGAAGACAAAATTAATCCCACTATGTTCCATTCTTAGTACTGCATATCCTTCATTCATACATTGGTGTATTTTTAAAGTTGTTTTATTACTATCATGTATATGTGTTTAACTCAGTTGATTAGTGTACATTGCTAATGGTGCCAAAGGCATGGGTGATAGCCTTTGTCAGGCCAATCCATTTTACCTGTCCATAGACCATAACCGTAAAATATGGTAAATTGTACTGAAAGCGAATGTCCTCTATTACAAGGCAATCAGGACTGGAATATATGTGATTCCATTGTCACTTCTTGAAAAAGTCCCAATGTCCATGTACGTAGAGGTCAAACTGCAGTAGTCAGTCAAATCAACTGTATTCTTACATAAATACAGCACATTATTTTCTTAATTACCTTTTTCTATATAAGTCTTAACCTTTTTATCAGGTTCCTTTGAGACAAACTATTTCATTGATATTCAAATCACTTATTTTGAATCCTTGTAATTTATTCAGTTCATTTAACTTAAATAGTCCTTTCATGCATTCTTCAAATAGGAGATGAATGGTAGTTCTTACTATGGAACTCAATCTAGGTCTGCAACTATTACAAAGAGTTTCAACTTTCATTTCATTCTACGTGAGTCCACAAATGAAAATATTATTTGAACTTACAGGTCAGTTTCTGTTTTAACATTAGGTTTGATGGATGATCTCTAGCCATAGCAGTCATGTGTGTTAGATGTGTGATTCCCATAAGGATATTGACACTTTAGAACTGCACATACACCTCTCGCTTTTAGTTAGCCCTAAAAGTGTAACTGAACATTTCAGAACAGCTTATAAATCATTACAATTAACCACCTTCAAACTGCCCATCCAAAACAACTGGCTTGACATGCCATCTGTTATTTTTCTTTTAAACCCCTCTAGTCTGTTTATCTAAGGCAGCCATTTAACATTTAAAATGGTGTTCCTTTTTAAGGTGTGTGATGGGTTGATAAAGACAAGCTTTTGTTTTAATTATCAACAATTTCTGTGATGCAATATAATTTTTGCAGTGCTAAGGGCCCTTTGTAAATCAAAAGGAATCCAACTAAAACAGTAATTAATGTCAAATGACTAGTTGCAAAAGGCCCCATTTAATTAAAAAGTTCTAATCTTTGATTAAACCTCATTACACATTCTCCTGATTGCAAACTGTTGTCTATGAAAAGAAATGTAATTGGGTACATAGTCAATTGAGTCTCTAGAATGACACCTGCAAATTATATAAAATGACTATGGTCTGCTTAAAGGTTGAAAATCATTCTTGAATCATATATGCCTATTAGTTGTTTTTCTTCTTTGTTACTATAATTGGAAACCTTATCTTTCCAGTATATAAGCTATAAAGTAGAAGATGAAATAAAGTCCACCATGAATTAAAAATGTATTAATCAAGGTATTTTGTAACAAATAAATTTCTTACAGTTGAATTTAAAGAGTAATTTTGTCCTTGTAAAATAAATAGAAAAGCTTTATGAGAAAAATACAAAACTGGACCCATTCATTGTGGTATATTTTATGTGAACATTGAGAAATATTTTAAAACACAGGTGAAATTTTACAATTATATCTTTTCTTTAAACTTCATATTCTAACATATGTATATTGTTTTATTGTACATTGAAGTTGTTGTTGTTGTTGTTAGGTGCTGTGGAGTCGGTATCCAACTCATAGCGACCCTTTGTACAACAGGGGAAACACTATTGTCAGTGCTTCTCTGCTGTTCATAGGGTTTTCAATGGCAGATTGATTTTTGGGAGGGGGTTGCCAGGTCCTTCTCCCAAGCCTACAGCTTCTGGTGTTCCCAGGAGGTCTCCCATCCAGGTACTAACCAGACCTGACCCTGCTTAGCTTCCGAGATCTGATGGGATCGGATGCCACAGGGCTATGGCTGCAGGCACATTGAAGTTACTAGTTGATAATTCAACTTGTTTCTAGGTATCACAACCCATAGCACTTATTTTATTTTGTGATCAAAGTGTTATTAATTGTAAGAATCCTAAGCTTGGACCTAAATAATGTTTTATTTGATTTAAGTAACTGAAAAACAGTAATAGTCCTAAATGGACATGAAAACAGAAGCTTGTTGGTACATTTCTGGAAGTTCTTCTGTCATGAGTTTTCTACTTTTTGACAGCAAGGATCTAAATTACACAGCTCAATAAGAAGTATTCATTCAAGCTTAAATATTATGGATTGATAAATTTATAATTTATACAAAAAGTGTTTTATTTTTATAGTCCAATCTATGTCAACATTATTTTTATCTAGATGCAATCAATTTTATGCTAATAGCACGTACCATTGTAGCCTAACCTTTGTCATTCTAACCACTTATAATGTGTCCAAAGGAAAAAATAGAGATTTAAGAAAGGCTAGAGAGGAAGATTAAAGGCATTCTTTCAGTGTCTACATTACCCTAAATGTGGCACTTTTTGTCTATATGTGCATCTATTTATTTGACCTGCCAAATACATCATTAAACTTCTATACTTTAAAGAGAAAGCACACTATATATATATATATATATATATATATATATATGTATGTATGTATGTATGTATATATACATATATATTGAATGTTCATATATACATTGAATGTTTATAACAATAAAATATATGTTGATTAAAGCCATATGAAGCATAATGAAAACTTAACAAATGGTTTTGTTCATTATAATTTGATAACTCATAATTTTAAGCCAGTGACTAAAGAAAGAAAAATATTTCTCCAGTCTTTCTTTAAAATAGAACAAGTACTTGATTAGTAACATAACATATCTTAAATTGTAGTATCAGGTCATTTATATTTGTGACATATGCATAAGGCAGTTTGCTAAATTTTGTGAAACAGACACTTCATTACAAAGTGGAATTAATTTCATAAGTGTAATTGAAACAATAAAGCAAGTTAAAAGACATATCATAAAATGATTCCAAAATTAAGCTTGTCAAGTATTTAACACATGATGTCAAAATTGATAACCATCTACCTCAAATGAAAATACAAATATAAATCTTTACTGAAGTTTGACAACTATCTTCCTTGAATGTTTAACAGACTTCTGTAATCCTTTTTATATACAGCAATTTACTTACTTCTCTAATTTTGGGACCTTTTCTATGACAAGATGTATAAAAGAAAATTTCTACCAGTTGAGTTAAACAGTCAACAAAGACTATATTAAAGACTGAAAGTAAGAAAAGACTGAATTTAATTCTACTCAAACGACAGGAAAGAATTTGGATGCTAGAGAGAGAATGCAAAGGTATTTAATATGCACAATTATCTATTTCTACACCTACAAGATGTGATCAAAAATATGGTGAATTTTTAAATTAAAAAAAGTCTCAGTAAAAAACACATTGCCATTAATTCCCCTCCAACATACGTCAAACACACCTATCCTATCATTCTTGACATTTTCTGAAGCCATTATGGAAGTTCTCCATCGTGTCTGCAGTTTCATCCTCCATTATGACACTGCTGCTTATTACACATCACTTGTAGTATGGCAGTTTCTGTCAAATAAAAATGTTGCAGTGCATTCTCAGCTACCCCATGCACCTGATCTGGCACCATGTGACTTCTGGCTCTTCCCCAAAGTCAAAATGCCCATGAAAGGTAAATATTTTGAATCTATTCGGTACATACAGGAAGCCACTACAGCACAACTAAAGACACTACAGACTACTGAGTTTACACTACCTCCACCACTTCCATATTTATAATTCCCTTCTGGAAGTGAAATATGGCTTCCATCACCTCTATCCTCTGGTATGTAACCAATCTCAATGTTGTCAGCAGCCACACTTGCACTCAGAGCTCTGTACTGGCTTGAGTCTGCCAAACTCAGGGTTTGAGTTTCCCCCATAGATTTTTGACAATGAGAGGAACGAAGGAGAGTAAAAAAGAGAGGGAGAAAAGGAATAAATATAAAAGAGTAAGAAGAGTAAGTTATGCCTTTCTGTGAACAATTTGGAAATGGCTACTAATTTTCATAACTTTTTACTTAGAAATAATTTCAACCTTACAGAAAAATTTCCACAATAAGTGTAAAGCCACTTGTTAAGAACACCCATAAACTCTTTACTATATTCAGATTTTGTAAACATTTTGCCTTACTTGCTTTCTCGTTTTTTCTTTTTCTTCTTTACATGGCATGCATTTTAAACACAGGAATCTATATATATTCAAATACATGCATGTGTGTATACAAACGAGTGTTTTTTTTTCTTTCTGAACTATTGTAAATTAAATTCCATATATCATGGGTTTTTACTCCTGAATATGTTGCTGTATATTTCTTTAAAATAAGGATTTTCTGTAAATAACACCAGTATAGTATTGAGAATAAAAAATGTTATCATTCAAACCTTTTTTGTTTAATCAGTTACATATATTCCAACTTTAAACTTTGATCTAGTAATGTCCTTTATAGCATTTGTTAATTCAGTAAAGATTTTAATCAGAAAAGAATATCATTGAGAAGGAACTAGCTATATACATAAAAATGTGTGGACACAAAATAATTGTACATATCCATTCAATAGTACAATATTCTAGTATGGAAAGATGTGTTTGGTGTCTCATTACTGGGAGAAAAATTAATTCTATAAAAATATGATTAATGTAATTAAATTTATCTATTAGGTTGAATGGGACTGGGGTTTAGCTCAGTTGGTAGAGTGTTGCCCTGAGCTGTGTGAGGTTCTGGGTTTCATCCCCAGTACTGCAAAAAATAGGAGAAGGATCTGGCAGCCTACTCCCAAAACAATTAGCCATTGAAAATCCTATGATAACAGAGAAACACTGACATGGAACTGGGTATGGCACAGAGTCAGGGAGCGTTTCTTCTATTGTCACTATGAATCAGACCTGACAAACAGCACCTAACAACAACAACATTAGGTTGAATAAAAACTATGACTGGATAACGTGTTTTTTTTTAATTTATTTAAATTTTTCCCCTTTATTGGTAAATGTTGGTGGGCTAAACAGTAATACAGCATTAGCTTTCCTATTATGCAACTATTATATCACTTTTGGTTATACTTTTATCATCTTATGTGGTTTATGGAACCTTTTGACTTAATAGGTAGTAAGACTCATAGGCATATTCAGATTATTGTTCCCCCATTTTTCCCATGTACTCATGAAGTTGCATTGTTCACACTGAGATTATCCTCTCTTCCTTTATCCCTCTACATTTTTTCTTCTCCTCATCCCACCTTCCATAATCTTCACTTCCCTTTGCTAGTTCCGTCCCTCCTTCTTTCTACTCTTTATATTATCCCTTCTTTGATAAGTTTAACTGTGAATCTTTGCATATCAACTTATGTATAGGATTTTTTCTTCCTTTAAGTATGATTCAGCTCCCACATATGAGTGATAATATATGGTATTTCTCTTTTTGAGATTGTGTTTGTTCACTTAAGATGATATTCTCCTGTTCCATCCATTTTGCTGCAAATGACATTATTTAATTTTTTAATTGCTGAGTAATATTCCATTGTGTATATGTGCCATATTTTTTATCCATTCTTCCGTTGATGAGCATCTTGGTTGGTTCATATCCTTGCTATTGTAATGAGTGCTGCATTGAATATGGAGATACAGGTGTCCCTGTGGTATGATGATTTATCTCTCTTTGAGTATATTGTTGTTGTTGTTGTTAGGTGCCGTGGAGTCGGTATCCGACTCGTAGCGACCCTCTGTACAACAGGGGAAACACTATTGTCAGTGCTTCACTGCTGTTCATAGGGTTTTCAATGGCAGATTGATTTTTGGGGATGGGTTGCCAGGTCCTTCTCCCAAGCCTACAGCTTCTGGTGTTCCCAGGCGGTCTCCCATTCAGGTACTAACCAGGCTTGATCCTGCTTAGCTTCCGAGATCTGACGGGATCGGATGCCACAGGACTATGGCTGCAGGCTTTGAGTATATACTGTATGTTAATATTATTTTTTATCAAAGACATAAATATAAAATATTCAAATTTAAGATTTATTTAAATAATTAGAATCTTCTACGTTCACAAAACTTAGAAATTGTAATGTACAACAGCTTTCTAACTTAATTACAACAATTTTAGTGGCATCTAAAAAGTATTATAATCTCAAGCATTTCATTCAATAAAAGACTAGCAAGTTCTCTTCACAAATTCTGAAAAGCAATATTTCATTAATGTTTTACAATATGTATAATTATTAATTTAAAATATTTTTTGATAATATATAGTCAAACAAATTACATGCTGAAGCTAACTGTATATGTATCAAATAATCACCAAAATATTGTGTAGATGTTACCTTTTGAATCAGCTTGGAGATAGTCAACCCAAGGAATTCACATGTAGCAATGTCCTGGATATAATGAACAAGCATTTCAATTTCCTCCTGCCAAAATCATGCAATAAGCAAAATATTGCAGCTAAATTATATATATTTTCTTTTAGAAGTGAAAATTCTAACCTTTTATTTGACAGATGTTTGGGCAAAATGCTATATAATGTTTTTAGAGGGTATCTGTGCTCTTTACAATTGTGTTTATGCTGCTGCACATTCAGAAGCAAACAAATAATAAAGTAAACAAAAACAAAAATGTAACCTAATTGGCTATTTACATATTAACATGCAAATCAAAAGCAATTTTGGCCTGATGCAGTGGCACCTGCCTATAATCCCAGCAACTCTATCAAAGGAGGACGGCAGGTTTGAGGGCAGAGGCAGCATACATAATTTAGTGAGACCTTCTCTCAATTTAAAAAAATAAAAATTGAGCTG
>VMDO01023890.1:0-30764 GCA_007922755.1 Pedetes capensis
TTTTTTTTTTTTTAATGGGAAAAAAGTAGGCATTTATTTTGGGTATATGAGCAGTTTTTGTGCAGTTAACAATTAAGATAGAACTGAATTGTATAACTTTTTGTTTGACTGTTTTGAAGATTTTTCCCCCCACTAGGAACTAAAAGTTAAAGACATAGAAAATGAAAATACAGAGAACAAGAATAATAACAATAAATTTCTATTACAATGTAACAGTGAATTTCTAGAAAACATGAGAGGCAGACACATGAGAGTAAGACTCCAAAGGAATGTCTGAACACTTATTTTCTAGGGCTTTCTGCTTTCCTAAATTTCACTGAAAGTTGAGCATGCATTTTTTTAAAAATTAAGTATTCATTTTAGGGATCTAAGAAAATAATAACATAAGCATATTTTAGAGCTTCTCTATTAAAAGATGAACATTAACAACAGTATTGCCAAGTAGTTTTGGCATCCACATTTATTTTTATGACTGCCCTAGTGCCAAAAGGTAGACGTTTATGGTAGACTTGAAGGAAAGAAATGATGTGCCTATGACTAGTGTAAGCCAAGCATCCCCATGTGCTGTGAGGAAGAGTTCTTTTTCAAGCAGTCATAAACTAGGTGACTGGAGAAATGAGTCATTACAGTGTTGTTGTTGTTGTTGTTAGGTGCCATCGAGTCAGTATCCAACTCATAGCGACCCTCTGTACAATAGGGGAAGCACTATTATCAGTGCTCTCTGCTGTTCATAGGCTTTTCAATGGCAGATTGATTTTTGGGAGGGGGTTGCCAAGTCCTTCTCCCAAGCCTACAGCTTCTGGTGTTCCCAGGCGGTCTCCTATCCAGGTACTAACCAGGCCCGACCCTGCCTAGCTTCCCAGATCTGATGGGATCGGATGCCACAGGGCTACAGCTGCAGGCTTCATTACAGTGTAGTCAAGATAAATTATCAAAATCCTGCAACAGAGACTGTATTATTCATTAGTTTCAAAAAAAATCATCTGTCCACATTCATGCCAATAATTTGAATTATTGGTTTTATAGTTTTGATTTGAGCTGTTTATGAGAAATTTAACCCATTTCATGTATGTACATATTTAAACATTATAAGAGAATAGGCCAATATTGCAAGTATGTATAGAAATTAACATAATTATCACATTCATTGTAACTATATTTGTTTTACCTCTAAATAATTTATTCAAATTTGAGACACAATGATATAAAGATACCAGGAACATTATTCTTAAACTTGACAGCCATGAGTTGGGTTTTTATGGCTTGCTAAGTGAGGACAGGAGGTAAGTAGATTCTTTTCTAAGGTAACTTGTAGAAGAAGAGAAGAAAGAAAAACACTAAAAATGAGCATCCAGGAGTAAAGTAACTCTCCCTCCATCAAATATTTCAAAACTGCAAAGAGGAGGAGGGTGCTTTATGGGCCAGCCCTCCTGAAGGCAAGCGTGGAGCTGGCAGAGACCGGCTAGTGGGCATCAGGATGAGCGGGGCAAGGGAGCAGTGACAGAGCAAGTGCCACCGTGAGGGCATGGTGCTTTCTTGACTTCAACTACTCACGCTCTGCCCAGTGAGTGAGAGGGAACAGGTGGAACACTGCAGATGGCCAACCTACCCTGCCACGGGGCATGGGTGAGCGGCTGCACCTCCTGTTTCCTCCCAGCTCACTTGGCACTGACTTCTCACAGGGCGAGCTAGTGTTGAAAGGACATGTATCTTTCAGAAAAACTGCCCCTGGATGTAAGTCAAAGCACATCAAGAACACACCTGTGATTTTGTCTTAGTTGTTCAAGAGAGAGACTACTTCCACCTAAACTGCTGTTGTACAAGAAAAAGAACTGTTGTTCCAAAGCAATAATGACACCGATATTTTAAAAACAATGGTGGCAATTAGGCCTTATTGGGTACCTACTCTCTGCTGGGCATGGTGTTCATGATTTAGATAAACTCATTTAGTGAATAATGATGACAGGAACAGTAAGGACCCTGTACATAAAGCTCTGAGCACAGTGGCACTTCCGCCCCTTGTCCTTTCCCCTCAGTTTTCACATCTATAAAATGAGGATGCTTCCTGTCCTTCGATGTTTTTAGAGGGCTATCTACAATTATACCTATAGCTAAATCTGGGTGATATGCTCTAGTCACTGGCTCTCATCTTAAAAACAAATCACAGGAAAAACTGATGACCTTTCTTTGGGGGCAGCACTGGATGCTGTTCAGTGGGGCCTTGAAACGGTCTCCTGGATTCACTTTCCCACTGGCTGCTGCTTTACCTTCTTTGTAAATTCTACTCTTCTGCTTGACCTCTATTGGTAGGTCCTTTGCCATTTCCTCTTTTTCTCCTTTACAATTGTGCCATCCTGTGGCTTTCAATATTGACTGTACTCTGACAACTCTGTTATGGACTGCTGTGCCCTTCCCCCTTTTGCAGGCTGAAACCCTAATCCCTAATGTAACATATCCTACTTGGAGGCAGGGCCTGCAGGAGGTACCTGAGGTTAAATGAGGTCATAAGGGGGAACCCCAGTCCGATAGGGCTGGTGGGCTTGTAGGATGAAAGGACACCAGAGAGCTCTCTCTCCACCATGTGTGGACACAGAAAGACGACAGCCCTCTGCAACCCAAGGCAGTTTTCCAGAACTGAGAAAATAAACTTCTGCTGTTTAGGTTGTCTATGGTGTTTCCTCATGGCACACTGAGAAGACAGAGACAAACTCCTCCGTTTATATCTGCAGGTTAAACCTTCTGAGCTGCTGACTTGCATATCCAGCTGCATTACCTGACATCTGTTTGGAGTGTCCCTCGTTAAACTAAAATATCCAGAACAGAGCTCAGTCTCCCCCAGACCTCAGCATCGTCTTTGATTTCTGCCCGTCTTTGATTTCTGCCCGTCTTACTCCTCCTCCCCCACAACCCAACCTACTGCTAAGTCCTGTTGGCTCACTTTCAAGGACACTTAAAATTCAGCTTTCTACCTCCACTTCCACTGTTGTGCTGTGGGCCAGAAACCATGGCCCAGGCACCCCCCCGCCACTTGTTTGCTACCATAAAGAACTTTCTAACTTTCCTTCACTTCTACTTAGTTTCCCACAGCTGGGAGACTGGTCTTTTGAAGTTATACAGTAAAACTGCCCTCCCTGATAACTTTTCAGACCTGTCTTAGTTCCCTCCATAGCATTTTATATGATTTCATGTAATTCACGTTTTTGCTGGGTGTGTTCGTCTCAACCACTAAGTTCCATCTCCTTTATGTCACATTTTAATGGCACCATACAGTATAGGCAGCCTGATTATTAGTGGGACTCAATCTTTTCTTTCTTTCTTTCGCGCTCGCGCACGCGCGCGCGCTCTCGCTCTCTCTCTCTCTCTCTCTCTCTCTCTCTCTCTTTGCTGTATGGGGTGGGAGATGGGGCAATGCTGAACCCAGGACCTTGCTTATTCCAAGTGCTATACCACTGAGCTGCATCCTTAACCCCTTAAAAAACTTCCCTCCCTCCCTCCCATTCTCTCTCTCTCTCTCTCTCTCTCTCTCTCTTTTTCCTGGTACTTGGGATTGAACCCAGGGCCTCACACATACTTTGCAAGTGCTCTACCACTGGGTTGCACCCCTCAGTCAATTTTTTGCTTTTTATCTTTAGTCAAGGTCTCTCTAAATTACATCGACTGCTTCTGGCTTCAAACTCATGATCGTCCACCTCTGCCCACAGAGTCTCTGGGATTACAGGGTGTGTACCACCATGCCCAGCTCAATCATTTTTTAATTCAATTATCAGTCATTCACAGGAGGAGACAAAACCAAGTTAAATATATATTGTGTTAGACAGTGGTAAATTTTATGAAGAAAAATAAAGCTGGCAAGGGCATATAAAGAGTTGAGGAAGGTAAAGACCTAAAAGATATAAAGGAATGGGAATAATATCTGGAGGAATGGCATTCTGTGAAGGGACAGTGAAAAACTCTGGCAGGAGCTGGCCTAGCATATCTCAGCAAAGCCAGTGTGATGGAACCCCAGAACTTTAGGAGAGAAAATCAAAGAGGAACTGGGTAGGAGATGGTATCAGATCACAGTAGGCCTTAATGGCCATAGTTAGGAATACTGGCTTTTACTCTGGAACTAGGATTGTGTGAAAAGGACATATATAATGTGACTTATGTTTCACCTGGATATTCTGCATATTGTGTTGAGAATCTGGCTTGGGGTATTAGTGGTGGGGACTGCAGATCAAAATCTGGCTTAAATGTTAATGGTGCTTTAAAACTAGGGTTGAAACTCACAACTAAGAGAAATCTTAACCTGGGATATTGTACACTTCAGTAACCTTAAAAATGGTTCCTGTACCATACTGCAAGGAAGTACTTCAAAGTAAGAAAATCTTATTTGTATTAAGATGTTTATACCTCAATTTTGGTAGAAAAATTCAAATAACGTAAACATCTAAAAAACGGAAAATATTTAATGTAGCACAATATATTATTCTTGAAAAGAAGTGTATATAGACTATGCTAGTAGTAAGACAAAGGCAACAAAAAGTAATTTAGCGAACAAACAGAAAACAAATGTGTTTAAATACATTGTTTAACTATTTAAAATCCATTTCCACAATAAAGAATGGCCTAAAATTTAAGCCACAGTCTTATTATAGCTCTTCTAAAATAAATGTTTCTCAGTAAAAGTACTCTGGTTATTATTAACTCATAATTTAAAAGTTCATTATACATTTTTATACAGGATATATCTTAGGTAAGTATTTACATTGAGGTTTCCAGCTTGAAGTACTTTACTGATGTCACAATAAGAATATGACATCAAAAAATATACAAGGGACTTTTTGCAAAACCTTTGCTTTGGTTAAAAGCTAATTTCAAAAGTAAAAACAACAAAGTCAAATCAGCTAGGCTCTTTTAATTCAGAAACTTAGTTAAAAGCCAATAGAATTCAATATATGGATTTCAAGGTAGTTTATTTGATCTAGTCTCAGGAGCTTTAATTGGTAGAGTGCTGCTCTGCACTCTCTGAAACCCTGAGTTCGATCCCAGCACCACAAAAATAGGAGAAGCACATGGCAATCCGCTCTCAAAACAA
The DNA here is from genome assembly GCA_007922755.1 of Pedetes capensis. Classification (NCBI taxonomy): domain Eukaryota; kingdom Metazoa; phylum Chordata; class Mammalia; order Rodentia; family Pedetidae; genus Pedetes; species Pedetes capensis. Next base: position 5,078 of record VMDO01023890.1, read on the forward strand.
TGAGACATTGAAAACCCTATGAATAGCAGAGAAGCACTGACATAGTGGCCGGCATGGGAGTGTTTTGTTCTGTTGTACATCGGGTCGCTATGAGTCGGACCCCACTCGACGGCACTAACAAGAAATCTCAGGAATAAAGTTGCTTATTCCTTTTTGGGGAATTGAATACTTGCAAAACAGTGCCCCTCTAAGCAGCTCCATTATTTAATATATCCTGTTTTCTCCCGCCTCCACTTGTAGCATGATTTGAAGAACCGCGAAGAAATCCGACAGGTTTTCGTCCAAAGACGAGGCTCATTCACAGGAGCTGGTTTTCAGATGCTAAGTCTGGGTATCTAGGATGGGGATGGGGGCTCTCCGTCTCTGCGGCAGGGGAAAGGGTAAAGGCGACAGTGCGAACCCTCTTACCTCCAGTTTCTGTAACTCCCACACGCACAGGGGAACAGCAACGACTATGGACACCAGGTAGATGACCACAGCCAGAGGTCGGATCCACTGTCGCCAGTTCCTCCAGGTGCACGTGCACGGCATGTTTTCGCATGAAGAGGCCCCGAATAGCAAGGACAAAGAGCTCGGCGGAGGCTGTAGCGGGGAACCCTGCTGTCGGGGGCCTTTGTCACCTCGCATACTACGGGGAGAGAGCCGCGGGGAGCTTCACCAGCCGCAGCTGCCGCCTCGGCGGGCGCCGGGCTCGCTGCCGGCCTGGCGGCCGCTCAGGGGGCTCCCGGGGAGCGGCATTCTGCCTTCCCCACCCCGCCTCCGCCCGGGCGGAACGTCCGCCCTCACCTGGGGATCGCCCAAGGCTCCGCCTGCACCATGGCCTCGAGGGACGCGGCGCCGCCCGGGCCCGGCTCTACGGACGAGGCGCTCCGGCTCCGCCCGCGGCTAACTCTCCGCTCGCTAGTCCCCTGGGGGCCCCCGCTTCCTCCCTCCCGCGCTCGCGGGCGGCTCTCGGCCCGGCTCTGCCAGGCCAGGGGTGCCCAGGTTTCCTCACTCACTCACACAGACTGCCCTACGGCGGAACCCAAAGCCACACCACCGCCGCGGGCTCCTTCCGCTTCCGCCCCTGCTGTCTGAGGCAGCTGATTCGTCGTCAGCGCCGCTCAGGGGCCGCCCCATCCGGCGACGTTTCCCTCTATGATTGGTCGCCCTCGGGGGAGGGCGGGGCGGCAGCCCTGCGGGCCGACGTCCGCCGAAAGAGAGGAGGCGGGGCGCGCGAGGCTGTGGGAGCGGCAGCCGCGTGGTTTAGCACCTCGTGAGGAAGGTTCTGGAAGCTGTGCGCGTTGTGTGGGAATTCGGAGGACGCGCGCTGCGTTCTTCCCCTGAGCTTTTTCCAGCTAAAAGCCTTGGTGAGGGGCAGTTGCTGTAGGGCCAGCTGAGGAGAGACTGCAGGCGCCCTGAGGCGGATAGGCGGCCGGCGGGCACCATGAGGCCGAGGACGGGGACCTGGGCCCGGGTTTCTGTCGGGTGCTGGAGTCTGGAGGCCGAGGGAGGGAGCCGTGGGCTCCCCCAGGAGGGTCGTTCTAAAAGCGCCCCGGTTTCAGAAGCAGCTCAAGCACGGAATGTCCCCGTTTGGGGCATAGGGCGAGGCCGTCTTTCAGTTTGGGTCGTAGGCGTCCTGACTGACGAAGGTGTCTCACGCACTCCACGTTTTAAGCTGTGTGGGTTTAGAGAGCGGACGAGTAGCACATGGGCTCTTACAGTCTCTGTAGAGCAATGGACTCCGACTCCTAGCGACCCAGTGTACAGCAGGACGGAACACGGCCCGATACTACGCCCTGCGCACGGTTTATGTTTGAGCACAGTCTTGAAGCCGCTGTTTGTTCTCATTTTTTGCGTCGTGCCACATCGGCAAAGAGAGGTCCGCGGGCCTGACTCCCGTCCCCATCCTTTGAGGTCGACTCCACTGTGAGGAGGAAGCTCTTCCCGAATTGTTTCTCAAATGCCTTGCCGCCTGGGGGGCTCATTTTCAGGCACTATTTAGTGCTTCTCTGCTGTTCACAGGGGTTTCAATGACTGTTGGGGGAGTGGGCTGCCAGGTCCTTCTCCCTAGGTTGTCTTAGTCTGGAAGCTCAGCTGAAACCTGTCCACCATTGGGTGGCCCTGATGTTATCTGAAATACTGATGGCCTAGCTTTCAGCATCATGGCAATGCCGAGCCCCCACGGCACACGGCACTACAAGCTGATACACCTGTGGGGAGTTAGAAAGCAATAGAACGAATGTCTATGTCTCAAATACGCCAGTGTGTCCTGTAATTGTCATTTTCTAGGAACACGTAGTGTGTTAAGTTCCTCACCCACATTATGTTAGCTGATCTGCCCCCAAGTACTGAGAGGTAGGCAGTTTTCAAGTGTTTGAGTAATTTGTCCAAGTTCATTGACCTAGTAAATAGTAGAGCTGGTCTCTCTAACATTGATCTCTGATTCTGATGTTTTAGATCTGTTAGCCTTTGGCACCGTAGGAATTTTAGCGTGATGGGCATGTGGACGAGAAAGCCTGCAATATTGAGTACACTATATGTAGGAATCTGAGACAGAGAGAACATAATTGTCTTCCTGTGTCATTTCTGCTAGGTAGGTCTGCAGCTGGACTTATGGACCCCTCTTTCCAGACTTTGAATGTCTCCATTTTACAGCCTGGCCTCTTTAAATACAAACTCCTTCCTTAAAGAGGAAACAAGCCTTTTGTTTGGTATTCCTAAGCTAACTTTCATAACTGAAGTACTTTTTAAAATTTCTTTTTTTTTTCTTTTCTTTTTTTTCGGTATTTGAGGTTGAACCCAGGGCCTCGCGCTTGCATGCTTTGCAAGTGCTGGACCACTGAGCTGCACCCCAAACTTTTTTTTTTCTTTTTTACTGTTTGAGACAGGGTCTCGCTAAGTTATGCAGACTGCCTCTGGTCTCAAACTTGCGATCCTCCTGTCTGTCTCCTGAGCTGTTGGGATTATAGGTGTGCGCCACCGCACCCGGCTTAGTTTTTAAAATTTCTTGATCACTAATGCATGCTCTGTTGTTAAAGTTCAGAAAATTGAAGAATAAAGAAGAGAAAAATCCTTAGTCTTCAGTCAAGTCTAAGCACTAGTTTTTAGTACACAATGTAGGCTTCCTTGGATAGGCTTTTATAATAAATTATCTCTGTGCTTTTAGTCATGTTAGGGAAGTTTAGGGCAAAGCCCAGGGTCCAGGAGTCCCAACAGCCTAGGCTCAGCCACCTGTCCCTCCTACACAAGTTGAAAAGAGGATTAATAGTGGAAAGCAGAGAAAGGAGATTTAATCAATGTGCACACTGGGGAGAAAAACAAAAAGAGGCCTATGACCCCCAAATCAGTCTTTGGGGAACAGACATGAGCTTTAGGTTTAAGTAGAGGAAGAATTGGGGGCAGGGGCAGAAGCATAATTAAGCAGTCCTGGTCAGAGTGTGGTGTCATTGATCATTATCTCAGTTTGGTTCCCCAAGGTGGTCCCAGGAAGTTATCAATCACTGCCTGAGGGATATTTTCAGTCCCTTGCTAAAAAGAGATGTGTATTGATCAATGTTCCCATGATCCCAGGTAGCTGCAGGTTTAGGACAAGGACTAGATACTTCCAGATGCCTCTGGAGGCTCTGGAGCTGGACACTTGTGGGTCCAAGGGAGCAGTCAATGCTTTTTAGCAAGCACAGTTTATAATTGCATGTTATAGTCACACTCTTAGTGCTGCCTATGATCTTGCCCATTCTGAACTTCATGAGTACCTGGGAAAAATAGGGGAGCATAACCTAAAAATACATATGAATTTTACTACATATTAGTCAAAAGTTTCCATAAACCTTGTAAGTTGACAAAAGTGTAGCCAAAAATGGTGTAATAGTTGCATAATGGAGAAAACCAATGCTGTATTACTCTGTATCTTACCAATATTTACCAATTAAGGTAGAAAAAAATAGTATCTAAAAAAAAAATACTTCCCCATTCTTTCTCATGGGCAATCTATTTTCACCTAATTTGTGAAAACTTTCCTGACTTTCCCCTCTTTATGGCATTCGTGTTGTGTTATAATCATTAACTTACATAGTTGTCTTTTTCAGACTGTGGGTTCTTCAGAGAAAGCTGACATTCTAGAACCTTAAGAAAAAAGCAAAGGGAGCTAGGCACGGTGGCACACTGATTCCAGAGGCTGAGGCAGGAGGATAGCTAGTCTGATGCCATGGGCAGCCTGTGCAACTTAGCAACACCTTGTCACAAAAGAAAAAAAAAAAAAAAGGACTGGGGGTGCAACGCAGTTGTAGAGCACTTGTGTGCATGAGGCCCTGGGCTCAACCCCCAAGTACTGCTGAATGAATGAATGAATAAAATAAATAAATAAAAGACAAGGGACGAAAAGACCAGAATATCAGAAGTGTAAATGATTTTCCACACCAGTTTTTTAGGTAGGGTTCATCTTTGGTTCATTTGAAAAACAGAGAAATGAGAAGTAGTTTTTCATTTAGTTAAATTTATTAACTCTTAAGGAGTTATGCTTAAGGATTATGCTTTATTTTGAACTTGTTCATCCTTTTTTCAAAACTGTGATGATAGTAATGATAGGGAGTAGTTGTTTTTTGAATATTCTTTCTTTGGAGTATAAAAAAGTGGCAATTTTATTTGCCTAACCTAAGACTGGGGCAGGGATTTAGCTCAGTGGGTAGAGCGCTGCACTGCAGTCTCTGAGGTCCCGAGTTCAATTCCCAGCACCGCAAAAATGGGAGAAGGACCTGGGAATCCACTCCCAAGGCAATCCCGGAACAGTCAGCCATTGAAAACCCTATGAGGGTCGCTATGAGTCAGATACTGACTCGATGGCACCTAACAACAACAACAACAACCTAAGACTTATTTCTGAAAGTTTTCCTGCCTATGAAACCCTAAAGTCTGGTCATTACTTATAAGGAACATCTATGAGTATCAGCAACCATAATTCTGGTGTGCTTCTAATATACTGGATTTGCTTGCTATGAATGTTTTATGTATTCTGCCTGGATATGACTTAGCTGGAACCTAAGAGTGGATTTGAGCTGGATAGTGTTTGGAAAATAAGAAGTGGTCATAACTGGCAGGGTCAAGGGCAAGCGGTTCATGCATCTTATTGCAAGTGAGGTAGATAGACTAAGGTTACTGTCTATCTGTTAACTGCACCACACGAAAATGGGTAGATGGGATTTTGCTATCCCTGGAGGATGCCTTTGGGAGGTGGGCTCTGTTAACCCTTTGGCATGTTCTTCATCTCTGTATAAATAAGTCCATGGTGATTCTTAAACATGCCTGCAAATTCTTTGATACTTTTCCCATTAAAAAAATAAGAGTCTGTATTTCCTGAAATCTATGTTGAACTTGATTTGACTAGTAGAATATGTTTGACCATAGTCACTATATGTGTCTTCTAAATCTAGGTCATAAAAGGCCATGTGGCTCTACCTTGTCTGCTGGAATTCTTCACCATCACATAAGAAGTCCCACTATTTGAGGCTGAAGTGCTATGAGAAAGCTCAGAACATATAGAGAGGCCCCTTGAAGGTACTGCGGTTGACATAGCCAAGTAGAGCCCAAATGACAGGCACGGGAATGGCTAAGCTGATTCCAGCTTCCAGCCATTTGAGTCTTCCCAACTGACACCATAGTTATGTTGGCCAGAGAGACGCTATCCTTGCCTTTGCCCTATCCTAAGTATAAGACCTGAAGAACCATTAACATGGTAAAAAACGATAAAAATGTTTCACTTCACTGAGTGTAGCGTTATTTGTTATACTTTTCCAGTGGACAGATAACTGGATGTTTATGTATTTATATTTAAATACCTAATCAGTAAGAAGCTTCTCTCTTGTAGTCTTTTATTTTTTCACTTTTCATTTATTTATTTTTGCCTACAACTGACTCAGCCTAGAAAAAGTGTCTTTTCTTTTTTAGGAATATGTTGACTCTAGAGTCTGAGATGGTGGTAACCAATCAATAAGTTGAGTGAGCTTTAAAGGTTGTAAGGACACAGGGGAGAGATGAGCAGCTCTTTATGGTATGCTTAAATTTGTAATGTTTCCTTTTAGTGGGGAAGAAAGTTAAAGTGGTACAAGGTGTGAAATCAAATTTAAAATCTGGACCTTGAAGCTGAATTTTTTTTGCCTACTTTTAAGTTTTAGCTTCACCTAGCACATCTTTCAGCCTCGTTGAAGACACTGTGCCTTATTCATCTGCACCTCTCTTTCCCCTCCCTGTCTATAGCAGATCTAGCTAGAGATACTTGATGTGTAGCCTCATATTTCTGGGTGTCTTTGGGCTTTATGTATCTACTGCCTTATCTTAAAGATACTTCTCTCAACATTCTTTTTCCCCCAGTACTGGGGGTTGAACCTAGGGCCTTGCCCATGCTAGCTAGCCAAGTGCTCTACCATGGAGGTGCACCCCCATCCCCTTTTTCATTGTTTATTTTGGGAGACAGGGTCTTGCTAAGTTGTGTAGGCTGCCTCTGCCCTTAAGCCTGTGCTCCCCCTATTTTAGGCTCCCACGTAACTGGAATAACAGGTGTTAGCCACTGTGCCTGGCAGTTTCAAATATTTTTTGGTAGATAAATACTACAGCTGCATTGATAAATGTTGTCAAATTTAATAAATATTAAATATCCAAATTTGATTAACATACTCATGTTAGGAATGAATTGGAATGTGGGGAAAGATTTGAATATTTTATTTCATTTTGTTTAGTAGGTATCACAATTCAGGACGGGGGTTGGCAAACTATAGCCTACAAGCCAGTTCTGGTCTGCCATCTGTTTCTGTATGGCCATGAGCCAAGAATATTCTTTTTCCTCTTATTGTGGTAAAATATACAAGACCATTTTAAGTGTATAACTCAATACATTAAGTATATTTACCACTACCATCTCCCGAATCTTTTCATTACCCCAAACAGAAACAATATTCATTGAATAGTAACTCTCCATTAACCTGTATTCCCAGACCCTGGTAATCATTATTTTCCTTTTTGTCTCTATGAATTCGACTATTTAGTTAACTTGTGTTAGTGGAATTACACAATTGTTAGCTTTGGTGTCTGGCTTATTTGACATGGTATCATGTTTCAAGATTCATCCCTGTTATAGCATATATTAGAATTTCCTTTCTTTTCAGGATTGAGTAGTATTCTATTGTATGTGTATACCACATTTTGTTTATCCATTCATCTGTCGGTGAACATTTGGTGTGTTTCCACCTTTTGGCTGTTATGAGCAAGGCTGCTATGAATATTCGTGTTCAGATATATATATTCAAGTCTCTGCTTTCAATTTAGTTTTTATATTTTTAAAGAATTATTAAAAATATCTTAAAATATGTGCTACTGTACATTTTACAGAAAAAGTTTCACAACTCCTAAATTAAAGTGAATTTAAAAACTATTATCATAGGCTATTATTAAATTGCTGAATGAATCTTTCCATATAGTTTATTCATTTCTTCATTGGGATTTTAGTAGGATTTCTCACACGAAATATTTGGGGGACTCTAGTCATTTTGTCCTAAAATCAGCATTGAAAAACCACGGTTTTGTTTTATTATTACCTAAGAGTGAGATTCACTGACTTTAAAGGGATCTTGCAGTGAATTAAGAGTAAGAGAGCGCAAGGCTTCTTCAGAGCCAGGATCAAATGAAAGAAGTGAAGTGTGTAGAAACCAGTGGCTCTGACCTTTTCACTTTGGTTCTCTTTTCTAATTTGACTCTGAGCAGGTCAGGTCCTTGAACCCTAGGATGTTGCTCAGGCGGAAGTTCCCAACCCTTTTGTTTCATGGAGCTGTTGGGAGTCTCAGTTTGTTCATAATGTCCTTCAGCCAAAGACATTCTGTGTATGAAATAGATCCAAACAACGTAATTGTACACATTCATGTATCATATGACAAATGTTTGTGTGTTTTTTTCAAGGGTTTAAAATACAATTTAAAGTATTCCAGGGTGCTTCTGTGATCTCTAATGGCCTGAGGCTCTTCAGCACATGCTTTGGGAATTGTAATCCTGGGGTCTTGCATCTGTGTTTCTGATCTGGATTTGGACTTGTCCTTAGCCTTGCTGCTTGTTTTATCCCAAATATTATTCCCTATGTTTCCAGGACTTATCTAAATAATTTCTCATGGCTTGCTTTGATTTATGAATTTGGTCTCTACGTTTTTGATTCAGGTTTATTTCCCCAGTATATTCACTTTTAAATTGGATTTCCTTTATAACGGCTTTTTGTTTAAATGATTGAGATAAATATTTAAATGAATAGAACATTTGCCTTTGTCCTCAGGGGCGCATTATGAGAATTTCTGGGTCAATGCCTGTCAAGCTTTACCATTTCCTCACAAGAAAGATGATAAAGTGTTTTATGATACCCTGTAGGTTTTAGTAATGGAGACCACCAATGAAGTGAAGGAAATACTGTGAATGGTGTAAACAACTTACATGGTAAAAAATTACCTTTTCTAGAAATTATTACTCACTAGATGAGCTTCCCAGTAGCTATGTGCTGGGGAAGTTTTTCTTTATTATCTCCATTGATGTTTTATTTGCAGACTGATTTAACTTAAGTGACACTTCTGGAATATCAAGTTACAGGCTAAAAGGCATGAGAAAAACCTTAATAACTTTAAATAACAGGATCAAAACTAGACCATTTAGAAGATTTGAGAGAAAAAATATTTCTGGCTAGGAAGAAGATTCTGTGCATTATAAAAAATGTGAGAAAGGAAAAATGTTTTTATACTGAGACAGATTCTTTTAGGTTTTAAAATTTTAAATATTGTTTGTACATTAGATGCTAGATCCCCAAAGATGCTAGTGATCTCCAAAGAAGTCTTTGGCTTAGAAAAGGCAAGGAAAATTCATGGTAGGATTTTGTGCTAGTGTGAGGAACAGTTTTCTTCTTCACATACAAGCAGGGCTTTCCATAGAGCTTGAGTTTTGCCTTTACTTTTCTCATATATTTTGGGCTTTCAATTGCCCTGGATGTACTTTGTATAGGTCTGTGTGTGTGCATGAATTCTGCACTGTGAGATTAGTGCCTTGAGCATATGTACCTCTGAATGGAGTCCACTAGACTTAGTTCAGTATGCTTTGTGCTTCTGTTTATATAGCATAATTGCTATGTAGATAGTGGTGGAACTTGACATTTTTGCTCAATAGTATAAATTCTGTAATTCCAATATTCTCTTCTGGGAAACAAGAGGCACAGGAGAGCAGGGGCTTACATTTTCCTTTCCTGCATTACTCTCTTTCTAGAACCATTTCTACATCAGGATATAAGAATTAGGCAATCATTTTGGAGCTAAGCTTTTCAGTTCCCCCTATTTTCAGGAACCCTGGGTTTGTAAGCAATGTCCCCAAGGACAAGGACTTCAAGGGGAAAATGTATCTTCCCAGGTGTAGTCATTTTCTATTGCTGCCATGTTAGGTGACGACAACCTTAGTGGCTTAATCCTTTGACTACCATCAGGACATCTATGTCCCACAGAGTTTCACAGAAATACCAGAAAGATTTGTTGCCACTCACCTAGCTCATGCCATGATATTTTCAGTCGCATCATATGCTTGTGAAAGCTGGACAGTGAGTAAGGGAGGCAGGAGAAAAATTGGTGCTTTTGAGTTGTGGTGCTGGTGATGAATATTGAATATAAAATGGATTGCAAAAAACCCCAACAGATTCATCCTGGAGAAGTGCAACCAGAGTGCTCCTTGGAAACAAGGATGGCTTGACTGCATCTTATATATTTTGGTCATGTTGTCAGGAGGGGCCTGGAGAAGGACATCATGTTTGGAGAGTGGTGAGTCAGCAAAATAAAGGAAGACCCTCATCTAGATGGATTGACCCAGTGGCTGCAACAATGGGCTTAAACATAAAAAAAATTGTGTGCATGGGACAGTGTTGGGTAGTGTTTTGTTCTGTTGTACACAGAATTGCTATGAGTTAGAGCTGACTTAACGGCAGCTAACAACAACAACAACAAAAAAATATGAACAGGGTGTTGTCTCACTGGGTTTCAAAGTGCCAAGTGACTTTGGTGTGGAAAGTGGCCATGGATTACAATTGGGTTATTTATATCCCACTGGTATTTCTGATTGGGACATTATATCCCACTGGTATTTACCACACAGTTTTTTTCCTTCTGCAGAATAATACTTTTCTGCTCATTTTTGTTTTGTCCTAGTGAACATAGTCAAACCTAATGGCTGGATGAGGATGAATTGCCCTGAATGATTATGGAATCTGAGGATGAGGTGAGCTCTACCTCACTGGGTGAATCATCAGATGAACCTGACCTAGAAAGAGATGAGAATGGAAGCTGCAGGTCTACATCTGTAGGAAGTTTGAGTGATGAGATGAAGATGACGTGAGTACAATTGAAAATTTGACTTCTTTTTCTCAGAACAGTGCTCCTAACCAAGTTTTGTGGTCCACCCCATGAAGTTCACTTGTGCTAAGACAAAATTACACTGATGATCATCCAATAGTTTCTTTATGCAATCTGAAGAGATATTCTGATGAGTTGGAATATTTTTACAAGTATTTCCTCATAGTCTGATGTTCTTCGTAAGCCATTGTACAAATGAGTGTTTGTAGTTGTTATGTGAACAGAAAAATTCAAGTGAAATTCCATATATTGATCCTGGAGAGGTTATATTGGTGTTGGGATGTTTTATTATAATCATCTACAACAGACTCCCAAATATATTGGATTATTGGGCTCATAATTATTTAGTGGGAAATGAAGCAATAAAATTGGCTATTACTTGCAATAGGTATCAGTTGGTACTATCTAAATTGTATTTCTAAATTTACTATCTAAATTTACTATCTAAATTGTATTTCAATAGGCTATAGCAACCTGATGATGCTTCTAAAAGGTACTACATAGACAAGGTAGTTTCATGTCGGAGGTAGGCATTTCAAAAAGCAAGGGAGGAAAGCCCTTTTTAGAGGATAGATGAACCCATGACAAAGTTCAAAGGCAGATCAAGCCAAAGGCAGATCAAACAGTATTTGACACTAAAACCAGTCAAAAGAGGGATCAAAATTTGGGAACATTGTAATTCCATTGTAATTCCATGACAGGATATACTTATGATTTGAATGTTTATTCTGGGAAATCTTCAGAAGAAATCAATTCTCAATTGAAAACAACACTGGGTGAATGGGTGGTCTAGAATCTGTCAGAAACTATTAGAAATCCTGATGTTGCACTCACTTTTCGTGAGGTTTTTTTTTTTTTTTTTTTTTGGTGAGGTTTTTTACATGTATACATCTTCTCAATATTCTCCCATTTCCATCGGTTGTACTTGTATTCTTTCAAGAAAAGACGTGGAAATTTCAGGAAAGGTTGAGAAGGGGACAGTTTCAGTTCATTGCTAATCAGAAGGGAACACTAGCTGCAAGGTGGCAGGCTAGCAGAGAAGTCACTGCTGGGAGTAATTGCTATGCTTGTAATGTAGAGAAAACCAGTAGGAAATGGAAACGTGGGAACAAAATGAGTGTAGACTTGTTCTTATAACAGGCTTATAGGTAGAGTGGCTCTTTGGGATCAAGAAGTGAGTGTGTATGAATTTGACAGAAAATCAAGTGGTGAAAAAGGTATTTTAGAAACTATTGATGGTAGCTATTGTAAATGCATTGATTCTATACAGTGAAACATCCAGAAATAAGACAGAATTGCTTCAATTTGTAGTTCCATTGGCAGAGAAAATGATTGCCCTGGATAAACAGAACAGTAAGTTGAAACACAAGCAAGACAGAGGCAGGCCATCAGACATTGCAAAACTAATGATCATTGTGGGTGATCATATTTATCAAAGGATTTACATGAAGATACACTAGAAGTTCAAAAGGTAAAATTGAGACAAGAATAAGAACTATCGTACAATGTGCAGTGTATGGTTGTGTAAGAATTGTTTTATACCTTATTACACATAAAATATATTATTATTGTATCTAACATTGCTTTTTATACTTGTCATTGTTTTTGTATTTTCAACTGAATTTTTTGGTGTAATGATTATATGCCAACTTTTCATTTTTAGCTGATTATACATTTTTCTTATGAGTTTTTTTGCATTGAAATGATGTACATCAGTAATCACATGGTGATTTTACTCCTATTATGCATTTTAGTTATTTTGCTAATCAAGTTCTTATTTTGTTCATTGTAATGAAGAATTTCTGCTAAAAATACTTATGGCATATATTTTGATTTGAAATTGGTAGTGAAAGTGTTAAGTAATATGTATTTATTATCCTGTTGTTGTGAGGGTCAGAAATCGGACCTGGATCTCAGAGGGCTAAAAGGAAGCAGTTAACAGAGTACATTCCTTTCTGGAGGCTCTAGGGAAGAATTCTTTCTCTTGTTCATTCTAGTTATTGGAGGAATTCAGTTCCTTGCAGTTGACTATTGTGCCCATTTCCTTGCTGACTGGCAGCTCATGGTACTTAACAGGTTTTAAGGAAGACTACATTCCTTCAGTCATGATCCCCTTCCTCCACCCTCAAAGCCAGCAACTGGAATATCCCCTCATCTTCCTTCATCTTATACTTTTAAGGATCCAAGTGATTAGATTGGGTTCACTCAAATAATCTAAGATAATCTCCTCATCTTGAGGTTCTTAATTACATCTGCAAAATCTCTTCTGTCCTGCCAAATAACCTGTGCACGGTTCTGGGATTAAGTCATGGACATCTTTTGCAGGGACATTATTCTGCCTGCCATGCCTGGTAATACTACAAATGACCTGACACAGAAACAACTAGTCCTCAACTTCCAGGCGTTCTATAGTTCTGAGTTTTGTATGTTGTTATTATTATACATTAATAACATATACCTTATTTGTGTATTAATATCCAGAACTGCTTTTCCTATGCTGAGCTTAGACTTTTCTACACCTCTGATAAGCATTTGAAGAGACAATTCTTTGATGCTTAATTCTATAGGTGAAGTGGAGGAAAGTAGTTAAAGGGGGATGTGGAGACAAATGAACGTTTTACTTTTCTTCCTTGAATGGAAGAAAACAACAGCTACCACCTGCAAGCCTATTTAAATGTTGGTAGGAAGGAACTAGTAGAGGGACAGCTGAGTGTGGCAGACTGGAAGTTGTCCCTTACATCTGTGAAAGTTTCAATGATGCACATGGCTACCTAGCTAGGAACAGCATTTCTCACATCCCCTTACCCCAAGTCTCTGTGTAGTGATAGGTGAATCTAGTACCTACCCTCCTGATAACTTGGAAGACAGGAGGAGGTCCCCACACAGTTGCGGCCTTCTAGCAGCTTTCTGTGGTTCACTGTTCAGAAACTGGTGACAGTGGCAACTTCTTGATTTGACTCACTGAACTCTGTCATTAGCACCCAGTTTTGGAGGAAAGCCTGGAGGACGCCTCTTCACCAAGCCCTGGAGATGGAGTATCCCTTAGTGGCTTCCCTTTGACATCCAGAGAAGATAGCGGAAAATGCTATAATAAATGTAATCATGGGGAAATGAAATTCTGGAGATGCAGGTGGTGGATGGTTGTGCTTGACTACAAAGACATGGTTCAGTGCGTTTAATGCACTGAGGTGCACAGACAGGGTGGCCATGAGAGTGTTAGAAACAAAATCACTGGGCAGCCTGCTGAGGCTCCGCTTTATGTAGTAGAAGGACTATTGCTAGGTCTGTGGGGCAGCACCTGACTGAACACCATGGTTAGGGTTCCTGATTGCCTACCAGGTTGTCAGAACTCAGCTATTGTGTAGACCTGAAGCCCCTCAACCCGGGGGAAGGCTGGGTGCTGCTGAAGTGGTAGTGCAGCCATAGATGTACCCCAGAGATGGACCTGGAATGATTTACCCAGGGAAACATCCACTGGGGCCACAGAAACACTCAGGCCTTCTGAGAGCTTTTACATTCCCTTGCCCCTAGAGACCAGAAACCCTATAGTCATCCACTGGTCAAAGGAAGTCACCATCCTGTTCATTACTCAAGTCCTAGAATGTATGGTGGGAATATGTGCATGTATGTACACACATGCATACATACATACACATACACATGGATCCACCCTTGCTAACTAGCAGAATACCATTCTGGTTGCATTCTGTGGAGTGAGGGTTGTTATGAAAGGAAGAACCAATCCAGAACCTTTGGAGCTCTTCCCACATGCTATACCATGCTAGAACTCAAAAAGGGTTGTGAGAAGAAGGCTCCTTCCTTTCTGTGTGGTAATAGCCATCAGGTAAGCCAAGACAGGTGTGCACAAGTACAGCCAGGAGCTATGGAGGAAGAAGCATCTAATGTGATGTGCTTTCCTCTGGGGGTCTGCTGCTGGGGTACCTCCAGTTGTCAGAGATTCAGAGGGCTCCCACCTCACCTGGTTGGATAAAGTGTGTAGTCTAGGAATCAAGGCCCAGTAAGTTATGTAACACAGGATTCATGGGCAACATGGTGATTGCAAACTCCTAGTTCCTAAAGGTGCAGACTATAGGAAACCTGTTCATCATGGGTTAAGCAGCTAAAGTTGGCTGGAAGCCTTCAGTCTATTGCCAAGGGCTGAGCTGGATTTCACTGTGAGGCTCTGAGTGTCCTGAATTCTTGGTGAAGTTCTTTGAGGTTATCCTCATTGGGCCATTCCATAAAGCTATCAGAAGAAATTGTGACATCCAGTGGCTCACCAGACCAGTCCACAAGCACAGGGAAGATTGAGAGGCAGGGGCTGTGGCCTTGGAAAGGCCACTGTTGATGGCTGTCACCATACAGCTTGGAGAGGTTGTGATGCTCCCTACATCCATGGTTATAGCTGATAAAAGTAACATTTATAAAATTCAGCCACTAAAATAATTTAGGACACCCAGAAAATATTCCTGGGGGTTTGTAGATATTGCTCCTGGCATTAAACTTTGAGAAAAGGAAGGGTAGTAATTCCTACATCTTCATAGAGTTTTTCCAATTGGCCAGCAAAAGCCTAATGGGCCTGGAAGCTAACAGTAGATTCCTACCATCCTGCTGAGAAAGTATGTTAGTTGCAGCTGTTGTTTCAGATATAGTATACTTAATGTGAAATTACCACTCTTGGTACCTGACATGCAATTATGGACTGGCAAGTGCATTCTTTCCTATCTCCATCATGGAGCAGAGTCAGAAGCAAATCGTGTTTATGTAGCAGAGATAAAAGTCTATTCTTCAGCGCACCACATAGATCCTTTACATTGATGATTACATTGTTAATTGAGCCTGGTAGGCAGGAAATAGAAATATATATAGCAGAGGATGGGAGATAAAACCTGTGAAAGTTCAGGGCCCTCCCACTTTAGCAACACTTCAGGGAGTCCAGTGGTTTGGGAAATCCCTTCCTTGGCAGGGTGGGGCAAGTGGTAGCGCCTTGTCCCATCCACCAGATGGAGATGCAATGTTTGTTGAACCTCTTTGGATTTCAGTGAGAATGTGCACCATGGTTGGGCACATTGTACCAACCTATTTATGAGACAGCCCATAAGCCTCCAGATTTCAGTGCATGCTGGAACAAGAACTGGCTCTGTCTGCAGCAGGTCCAGGGTGGGATGCATGCTGCTGTGCCACTTGGGTCTTATGACTTAGCACATTCAATAGCGTTGGAGGTGGGCATGGCAACAGAGATGCTGTTTGGAGACTGCCAAGCCACAGAGCAATCTCTTGATTTTGGAGGAAGATAATGTGATGATTAATCTTCATTTGAAAATCTGTTCTTATCTTGCTACTGGGTCTTGATAGAAGCTAAACAACCGATCTAGGGACTCCAGGTGACTTAGACATCCTAAACCACCCATCACAAACTCGCTATTATATGATCACTGAACCATAAAACTGAGCACTCCCAGTAGTGTTCCATTATAAAACAGAAGCAGCAATTATAAGACTTGGCCCCAACAGGTCCAGAAGGCACCATTAAACTGCAAAAGCAAATGACTCAGGCTCGCATCCTGTGAAGTGATATGCAGACATACTCCCAACTGAAACCTGAAATATTAGTCACTGCAGGTGCTTTCCTATAAAATGAGGGGGGTTGGAAAAGAGAAAAGAAACAACTAAGGCACTTAAACCATAGCTGCTATAATCCTCCAGGTTGGAAACTTCAGGAACTATGGTTCTGATGGCTGTTCAGGAGAATGTAGACAAGAGCTTCCACTAGAGTACATGAATAGTTTGTGATATTATAATGCTTTATCATTGCGGCTGCCCTAAATCCCATGAGTGTGGGGCCCTCGCATACTCGATTTTCTTATTTCCTGAGAGATTGATTGCACTTTGCTGTCCCTCTTGCTTGAAGCCTTCAGTCTGTTGTCATGTAGTTCTAACACCAGTGTTTGAGGGGCATAATGTGTCATTTCCAGGTGAGATGTTGAATTGCTGTTGTAAGGCCTCCAGCATTCTCTTCTCTGACATCAGCAAACCATGCTAACTGGAGCAGGTGGAATGATTCTAGATAAACCAAAACTTGTACTCCAGTGGGTCCACACTAAAGGAAGCAAAGTGCTAAGATTTCCTTCTCATAATGTAGAGGACTTTGGAAATAGGGATAGAGTGGATTTCTAATGTGTAGCTATTCAGGCACCTAAGATCTAAGTTTATCTTCCCAAGAAGGACCTATAGGAAAAAACGTTGGTAAAACAAGTGCTTCCTCTTTGGAGTGCTTCAATGGTTGTTATCTGTAATAGTAGTTGTTACTAGGCAACAGCATAATTAATGTCAGTTTCCTAATCAATAAATGTACAAGGATGTACACATGGTAAAAGTTAATTAGCAGCACTTAATGGCTGGAGTAGCCAGAGGAGGTGATTTCAGTTATTATAAAAGGCAGCTGATGACTTCAGGATGGTGGATGAGGGGGCATCATTAGGCTATTAAGGGGCTAAAACTTCTACTGTTTGCAAGCTGTTACAGTTTGGATGTTAACTGCCCTTGAGATACTCATATGCTGAAAGTCTAGGTCTTTCAGGATGGCACTATTGGGAGGTGGTGGGACCATTAGGAGGTGGAGCTTAGTGGGAGGTCCTTAGGTCATTGGAGGTATGTTCTAGAAGGAGACTCTGGATCTGACCTCTTCCTCTTCCTCTCTTTGGCTTCTTGGTCATATGATGAGCTATGTGCTCTGCCCCAGGCTCCCTGCTGTTGATATCCAGGTTACCTCTAGGGAACTAAAGGCAATGGGTCTGCCCATCATGGACTGGAAACTCTAAAACTGTGATACAAAGTAAATCTTTTCTTCTTATGAATTAATTGTCTTTGCTATGGTGACAGAGCCTGCAGCTGTAGCCCTGTGGCATCCAATCTTGTCAGATCTTGGAAGCTAAGCAGGGTTGGGCCTGGTTAGTACCTGGATGGGAGACCGCCTGGAAACACCAGAAGCTGTAGGCTTGGGAGAAGGACCTGGCAACCCCCTCCCAAAAATCAATCTGCCATTGAAAACCCTATGAACAGCAGAGAAGCACTGACAATGGTGTTTCCTCTGTTGTACAGAGGGTCGCTATGAGTCGGATACCGACTCGACAGCACCTAACAACAACAACATGGTGACAAAACCCTACCACACAAGCTGGCAGTTTAGGTTACTACAGTTTAAAGATCGCAGAAGACATGAAACACCTGAGTCAGAGACAAAGGAGATTTTGCTCACAGCATAGCAGGCAGGATGAGCAGGACAGGTTGGCATTGGTTCCTGATGCCATCCAGGTCACAAGGAGTTAAGTGGAGTTGCCTGTGACGAGGCCATGCATAAGGAATGTTTTCCATCACAGCTGAGGGACTCCAACTCAGAATTCCCAGTCTTTTATAATTAGCTGCAAACAAAGCTGCCCAACCTTGCCCTGGAAGGAGACAGTTATCTTTCTTTATGGTTTTGGTTAGGAAAAAAAAAAATGTGTTGTCTGCCTGGGAAGGAGACTTGCTGTCTGTGTCTTCCAGAGCTGTTTGCTCCATAAATACCCTTGAAAAGATACCCCAGAAAAAAAGCTGATAGTATGTAGAAATGTCTTGGGGAATTGTCTCCCAATAAGAACTAATGTAGAAACCAGACTTCATTGGCTTTGTAGCACCTGACATTGTATATTTGGTGGATGGAGGGCTGATTTGGGTTAACCTGGCAAAGTTGTTTTTTCCTTCCCCTCCTCCCTGAGACAGCACACAAACTTAGAATTATTTTAATAAAAAGGAGGGTTTTCTTGAAGAAGGGATCAGAGATAACACTGAAGGTATAGTCCCCTCAGGCATATCAAGGAAACCATGGTAGGGTAAAGGGAACTAGCCACCGTTATTTGCCATTATCAAACAGTTGTTTTGAATGAACACTAATTGGTAAGTAATTCTAAAAACTGATTACTGACCATATGGTTCAGTCAGGATTCCAGCTGAAGCACATGATAAATTGAGAGAGGAGAGCTCAATAGAGGTGTTGGAAATATGACCCCAATGTTGAAGAGACACTCTGAGAAATTAAAGTATCTCGGCAGGGCAACTTTACCTCTTCAGAAGAGTGTGTGGCTTCCCAAAGGGAACCAGCAAGCACACAGGCAGAGAGCCACCCCAGCAGGTGTCAGACCGTGTCTCACCCTGGTGGCTGGGGTTTTGACCACACAATCTTGTCTTTACTCAAGTGGCTAATTTATATTCTTAAGGGAGGAGGGGATAAGGAAACTAGAAAGAAAGTTACAAAGTACCATGATGGCTACCATGATGACTTGCGGGGCTCATGTGCATAAAGGATGAGTTGGGGAAGGACAGGGCTTCTTCAGGAAGGAAGCACTTAAAGAAGGAAGGTGAGATAATTCTGACATGTTTCCAGGCCTAGGTGGAGACACTGCACTCCTATTTAGAAGAAAAGACGTATCTTCCCACAGAGGGACAGTTTGCAAGGGTGTGAGTATGACGTATGGTGTAGTAACCGTGCAGAGAGGAGGCAGCACTTACCAGAACATGGAGACAGGCTGGCTGTGTGCACAGACATCTGAACAGAGCTGTGACCTTCTGTGTAGGGGTGAGCCCACAAAGGGGAGCTAAAACAGCTGGTTCTCAGCCTCCCTCTTCTTTCTCCTCTGCTCTCCCACTCTCTCCTGCTCCTGCCAAACCAAAAGGAGCCTGTAGTCTGAGCAGCCGGCCTCCCAAGGCATGGAGTATGGCATGATAGAGAGAGGGAGAGGGGGTTTTTGGTGTAACAGATGGAGGAAATCCAACCCAACACAAGGAAAGCAAAAATATTAGAAATAATACTTTACCTTAAAATATTCTAACTCCCTGATGCTTCCATTACTGGCTAACTTGTTTTTAAATTATTATTATGAGAAGGAATGAGCTGGAAATCAGGTGTTTAGGACATGAATCTGCCTACATTTTATAATACAGCATTGTTTATTTTTATTCTGTACCTATATAAATATGAATGATTTACATTTTACTTGCTAGTGTCCTTCTGAAATTGGCTGGTACCACATCATCATTACTCCTATTTTACCCATAATGAATATGACCCATTATGATTTTTGAATATGCCCTAATTTATGTGTGACCACTAAACTGGCCTACTGCAGATTTGACCCAATTATTTCAGCTATCTTCACGTTTGATTCTCATCACTATGTGTTGAATGAAGTGAGTGTCCATCGACACTTATTATAAAGGGGCTTGCAAAGTTAGGCTTAGCTGTGCCCAGCCTGGTCCTCCTGCACAGAATCATTCTCCTCAAAAATCAGTTAAAAAAAAAAATCAATGGGAGGCAAGATGCTGACCCATTCAAATTCACTCCATCGGATGTTTCAGCTACACTGTCACCAGCATTTTTAATAAGTATAATACAATATGACAGATGTCCTGAAATAAGTGCCTTGTGTCTTTGGAAAGAGTAAGTAGGTGATGATATCTAGATCTGAAATTTACAGCAGCACTGAGGTGACCACGCTGGTTATAAGCAGAGAGCCCAGGATTTTGCCACATACATATTTGTGTGGAAGAGGTAAAGTAAGGCAGACTGAGAACAAATTTTGATTCTGGACACTAGTAAACTTTTGTGCAAAAATGAATAATGCTAAAATAAAGCTTGATGGCCCAGTTTTCTTTCCACTAGTAGTTAATCCCAAATATTTCTAATAATAAGCTCTTATTTGTAAATTACATTCTTTATATATTGTTGTCTTTACTCATGGTATTAGAAAATTTCAGCTTTAAGAGGGCATTGTAAGCTGGATGCCAGGGTGCACACTTGTAATCTCAGCTGAGGCTGAGACAGGTGGATTCTGAGTTTGAGGCCAGCGGCAGCCTGCATAAATTAGTGAAACCCTGTCTCAAAAAATAAATAAGGGTCTAAGGGTGCATGTCAGTGGTAGAGCACTTGACTAGCATGTACAAGGTCCTAGGTTCAATCCTCCCAGTACTTCAAGAAAAAAAGAAAGAAAGAACTAGCACTTCTTCTCACACTGTGACTGGCCTTAGTTTAAGTTAGAAGAAAAATAAAAGTTTTAAACCAAAAGTTTAATATTACTGGCTCTTACATTTACATAGGTGTTATGGTTTGGATCTAAATGTCCACCAAAAGTGATGTGTTTGAACATTTGTTCCTCAGCTGGCTGTGCTGTCCTCGCAGGCCATGGAACTTTTTGAGGCTGTATCTGGCTTGGTGGAAATGAGTCACTAGAGGTGGGCCTTTGAAGGTTTTTACCTGGACCTTGGTTCTAGTAGCTCTCTCTGCTTCCTGGTTGCAAAGATGTAAGTTCATCTTGCAAGTCACCATGCCTGCTTCACCTCCATTATGGACTGATCCTTTAACCACAAGTCCCCAATAAATATTTCCTATGATGTTTACTTTGGTTTGTTCCTATGTTTCAGTGATGAACTACTTAACTAACACAGAAAATTGGCACTGAGAGTGGGGTTGTTGCTGTGCAGAGACGTGATTCTTAGGGTGTTAGAACTTCTTGCTAGGGGTTGTTTGGAAGAGATAGAGGATGTAGGTGAGAGAAGCCCTGGAATGCTGTAAGCAGAGCCTAGGGGCAGTTTGGGTGAGTATTTAGAAGACCAGAACACCACCTCTGATAGAAATACAGGCAGAGCTCACAGGATTTCAGAGGAAAATGAAGACTCTATTGGGCACTGAACTAGAGGTGATTTGTTGTTGCAGTCTAGCAAAGAGCTTATCTGCCCTTTGTTCATGTCCTAAAGATTTGAGTGAAGCTAAATTCAAAAGTAATGAGGCTGGCCACAGTGGCGCACACCCATAATCCCAGTGACTCAGGAGGCATAGGTAGGAGGATCACAAGTTTGAGGCCAGAGGCAGCCTGAGTAACTTATTGAGATCCTGGCTCAGGACAAAAAGTAAAACATGGGCTGAGGTGAAGCTTGTGGTAGAGTGCTTACAATGTGTAAGGCCCTGGGTTCAACACTCACAGTGCTGAAAAGAAAATAATGGACTGATTAACTTGGCAGAGGAAACATCACTAGGAATATAGGAAGTATGGCATGATTGTTACTTGCTGCATTTAGTCAAACTTATGAAGAAAAATTGAGCAGAAAAACACGGAAAAAAAAAGATCTAAAAATTTTGTAGCTTAAAGAGGGAAAAAGCTGCAGCTTGTCCAAGGTTATTGTGGACAGAGCTGGTTCAGGCAAGGAGGCTGTGATTGTTAAAGCGATACATAGCAGTAAAGAAAAGCCTTGCACTTTGTGCTGAGAGAGTAAGGATGGCCTGCAGAAGATGGTGGCCAGACTATCTAAGGCCCCAGGGTATGAAAGGAGAGTGTCTGAAAAGCAAATAACTCTGGGATACCCTGCTGCCAGAGGACCATCCAGGGAAATGATTTCTCAGTCTTGGAATACAGAGGCTGATACTGCAGTCATGGTCCAAAAGAGCCCATCTACCTCTTGACCTAGCTGCAACCTTTAGTGATACCCCTGTGGTGCTATTTTTTTTCAGGCATGAAGAATGCAGGAGTTAAAGGGTCATAAAGGCTTCCACCGAGGTTTCAGAAGATAGCCTGCAAGACCAGGCAATGTGTATCAGGGTCGGGTGTCCTGCATAGAGCCCCTGAAGGACTGATGTGTGAAGTTTTGAGGTTGGTGTCTAAGCAGCAGTGGAGATCCTAACATGTTGGAAATGCCAGCAATATGAGATGTCTGCCTAGGGAAGCTCCAGCAAGAAGTGGAGCCAGCCTAGGAGGGCCAAGTGTGTTGCAAATGACAAGGCCAGAGGGGTGGAGCTGAACAAACCTGTTCAAGCCCAGATGATGCCAGATGCCAGATTTGAACCAATAGGATTTGTTTGTCCAGCAAGTTGTTGGTCTTACGTCTGACTGAACTTTCCTTCCTCTCCCCCCTTTCCTCTATTTTGGAAGGGGAATGCTTACTCTGTGCCATTGTATATTGGCAGTATGTAACCTTTCTCCCCCCCCCTTTCTTTCATCACTTTTCCTCCTCCTCCTCCTCTTCCTATTCCTCTTCCTCCTCCCCCACCTCTTCTTCCTTTTCCTCCTCCTCCTCCTCCTTTTGTTTGGTAGGAGCCCATGGGTAAGTTTGCCTTGAGTCTCAGTGGAGACTTTGGACTTAGACTTTTGAATGCAGTTGAGTCTGTTAAAACTTTGGGGACTCTTGAAATTAGACCAAATATATTTTGCATTATGAGATTGCCATGATCTTTGGGAGCCAGGAATGGCATGTTATGCTTTGGATCTAAGTGTCCTCCAAAGGTCATGTGTTTGAATGTTTGGGTCTCAGGAAATGGCACTGCCCTGGGAGGTTATGGAAATTTGGGAGGGGGCATCTAGCTTGGTACAAATGAGTCACTGGAGGTGGGCCTTTGGAGGTTTTTACCTGGACCTCTGGTTCTGGTAAGCCCTCTCTGCTTCCTGATCATGAAGAGGTAAGGTCATCTGCCACAGGTCCTGCCACATGCTGTTGCCATATCTTCCCCACCTCCCTTATGGACTGATCCTCTACCCATGAGCCCCCAATAAATATTTCCTTTCATAAGTTTGCTTTGGTTGTTTCTCTGTCATATCCATGGTACCATCTGACTAATACAACCTGAAACTAGTAGTGATATGCAAATTAATACCTGAGAGGAGGATTTTTTTTTCAGTACCAGGGTGTTGTACCCAGGCCTCATGAATGCTAGGTAAGTGCTATACCACTGAGCTGCACCCCTGGACTCTTTTATTTTTTATTTTGAAAGAGTTTTGCTAAGTTGTGCATCTGCCTCTGGTTTTGAACTCATGATCCTCCTCCTGCCTTGTGAGTTGCTGGGATTACAGGAATGTGCCACCAGATGAAGATTTTATCATATTTATTGTAGCAGATGGTCAAGGCAGCCAAGGCAGTGTGGAATAGGGAAAAGACCCCTATGTCAGGAGTCAGTTTTTCCTGAAGGTATTAATTGGTGGTCACTTTGTCTCTCTGCTACCTGTGAAATGAGAAAAGAATGATAAGTTTTGTTGAAATGCAATGTGAGCATATCTGTATCCTCAGACATTCATTATTCCTTTTTGTTGGCAACATTCAAGTTCCTCTCTACTAGCTATTTTGAAATATTCGATTAATTGTTGGCAACCATCATTATCCTACTGTGCTATAGAACATTAGAAGTGATAGATATGTCAATTACTCTTGTCTGATCATTTAACATATCAGAACGTCACACCGTACCTCATAAGTATGCATAATTACAGTGTGTCAATTAAAAATAAAAATGTGTTTTTTAAAAAGAAATGCAATGCTGGGAGAAAGCCCACCAGATAATAACAGTCAAATAGAGCCACCAGAGCTCCTTGGGACACCAGAAACTACTGGTGTAATATAAAAAGCACTGTTTGGAGTTAGGCCAGTCTTAGTACTTGCTAGCTCTAGGACTTTAAGTAAGATATGTCTCTGAGACTCAGTTTCCTTACCTGTAAAATAGGAAGGGTAATGGTAACAACCTTGAAGGATGAAGTATTCAGTGAGATAATATGAAAAATTCTCAGTACAGAGTCTATTATCTTGTAAGTACTAATATATAGGCCTTCTCTGTGCCTGACACTCTCGACTATCCTTTGAAAACTCCTCCCTTCCCCATGCATATGGTACAGCAGGAACAGCCATGTCGCCAGATAACCCAGTCCTCTGGCCAATGAGTCCCTTCTCTGAATTTCCTGGACTTGGGCACCAAGAGACAGATTGCAGAGAGTTTCTGTCCAAGGAGCCCAGCTGGAGAAGCTGCATGAAGTGGAGCCTGGGCATTGTCAACATTAGGTTTCCAGCTGTGGCCTGGCTAGTCCTCAGGGATGCCTGAGAAGGAGCAGTGAGAGGAGAGCACCCAGGGCGTGGGACCCACAGAGCCCCCCAGGGGGTGTCTGTTCTGGTTTTTGATTATTCTTGAGAGGTGTTTCATCCTCATCCTCAGTTCTGTGAGAAAGTTCAAGTCCCTTACAAGTTCCTCTTTTTCTCAGCCTGTGTGCTGGCTGACACTCTGGCCGCTTGGCTGAGCTGGAAACATGATCCACACATGGGTCTGGGTCAGGGCTCACCATAGAGGATCTTGTGTGAGATTTGGAAGGTGAAAGGGAAGCAAAGACCAGTATGCTCAGAAGATCACCATGGTCAGAATGACAGGCACAGAGGTCCCTGTGGGTCCCTGATACCATGGTCTAGCTCATCTTCCTGCCTGCCACCTCTGCACAGCAGAAAGCAGACCCAGCTCCCTCCTCCCCACTAACTACTTGTAGGGCTCCAGATCCCCAGAGCTTGTAGGTGCACAGAAGGAACCTCTTCCCATAGACCTTTCCAAGTGCTCCCCCTTCCCAGCTCACAGAAGTGGTTCTGGATCATTGACTTCTCACATTCCCCTGCAAGCGCCAGCTTTCCCACTTAGGCCAGTGCTTGCAGAGGATTATTTGTGACTTTCTCAGATACTCTAACCCTCACTTCCTCAGCTGCACCCACATTTGTGCAAAGTCAATTCCTATAATAAATCTCTACTCCTAAAACATTCTAGTGGTTCTGCTTCTGTGGCTAAACCCTGACTGCTACAGCTACTGAGTGTATCTTTTCCCAAATGGAGAGACATCCTTTTTTTCTAGATATTTTGTGTTCCTTAAATAAAAGGAACTAAAAAGGAAACAGCAAGACAACTCTTTTAAAATTTACTTTATAGTTTATTTCACTTGGAACATTTTGTCCCTCTGCAAAATACCTTTGTTACGGAACACTGTATACAAGTGCGGTAGTCAGAAAATGTATGAAACATCTATTTTTCTAATCCTTATTTGGGCTTGAAATTTAACTTTGCAGCTTAGATCCTGTGAGTGGCAGTATGTAGCTTGGTTTTATAGATCGGAGGTCACATGTGCATTCAAGAGATCACCATGGTCAGATTGTCCTCTGTCTTCTGCCTGAGGGAATTTTGAGTTGTGACACATATCTTTGTACTTTGCTGAATTCTTTCTTTTTTTTTTAATTAGAAATTTTTAATGTACATCTTAATGTGCTTCATTTTGACATGCTTTTCATTGTGACATTTCCATATATGCATTTTGATACACATTATTCATATAGGTTACCCCTCACCCTCCCCTATGCTTCCCCCTCTCCCACCCTTCCCATCTAAGTTTCCCATACAAGTCTTCCCTATCTTTTACTTAGTAGTTTTTTTCTATATATCCTTGGGTTCCAGTTCTGTTTAAGATAGAAACTTTTCCTGTAGT
>VMDO01023891.1:0-30749 GCA_007922755.1 Pedetes capensis
GATGGGCTGGGGGTGCAGCTCAGTGGTCCAGCACTTGCAGAACATGCAAGCGCAAGGTCCTGGGTTCAACCCCCAGCACTGCAAAAAATAAAAATAAAAAATAAAAAAGAAATAATGAAAAGGGGGCTAGATATGCAGATCAGTGGTAGAGCACTTGCAAAGTTTATGTGAGGCCCTGGGTTCAGCCCTCCAACACCGCAAAAGAAAAAAATATCTAGTTTTTCCTTGCAAGAGGCACTATGAGATACAGCTTGAGGGAAGAAAAATATATAAATTCTTCAGTAAGCAAAGGAATACACAACTGTAAAATAACATGTACTAATAGTTTAAATAACAACCAGTGGGGCTTTTTCTGAATACATATATGAAAATTATTTTAATTGGTATGATTCCAGGGCTCTGGAATCCTGTGTGAGTGAATGAAGTGCAATGTCAGAGTAAAGTGACACGAGATGCCTCACCAGAAACCACTACCCAACTTCTCACCAGGATTTTTCCGGAGTCTGTTTTCTTTGTCTGTGAAATCTCACTGCTCAGCTGGGGCAGAGCTCTGAGCCTCTCCTGGTTCCCAGGGCTGCCTGGTTCACGAATTCTCTAATGCTCTCATAAATTGTGAAATGCATTTTGTCCAAAGCCTCTCTCCGAACAATATAAAAATACATTCCTATATGCATAAGGCACACAGGTGCCTAGGTGAGCTGTGGAGGGGGACACTGCAGGCTGGGGAACCCCGGTCGAGGTGGGGCTATAGAGACAGAGTGCAGAAAGGCTCTGCAGGAAGTGGGCTCGCCAGGCTGAGAAAGCTGGGGCAGGACTATTTTAAAAAACGACATTACCTTGTAACACTTTTGGTATGGTGATTGCTGTCATTGAATGACTAAGTCGTCTATAACTTAGAGACACCCATTGGTTTGGAGAAGTTGGGTGCTCAGTCTTTTGCTTTTGAACACTAGGAGTAATTTTTTTTTTATCTGCAACTAGAAGATGTGTGTAATGGTTGGAATACAAGATGTCCCCTACAGTCTCATGGGTTCATTGCTTGGTCCTCAGCTGGTGGCACTATGTTGGGAGGTTCTAGAAACTTTAGGAGGGGGGCCCTAGCTGAGGAAGAAGGTCCCTGGGAGCATGCTCTTAAAGGTGATACCCAGTCTATGACCTCTTCCTCTGTCTGTGCTTCCTCTCCAACCATGAGGTGCCGAAGTTTTGCCACCACACGTTCCCACCACCATGATATTCTGTCCAAGTGCACAGCGCCAAGCAACCATGGACATGACCTTCTGAAACTCTGAAACCATGAATCCATACAAATCCTGTCTCAGCTGTTTTGGTAACAGATGTGCAAAAGTAACTAATACAACACTTAAGAGAAAAGAAAAATAACAGAATGTTCTAAAAAGAAAAACAAAACAAAAAAAATCCTTCATGTATGTTTGAGAAAGTAGATTTAAATGCCTCTAAATATTTCAGAGGGGCTGGGATTTAGCTCAGTTGGTAGAGCACTGTGCTGCAGTCTCTGAGGTCCTAAGTTCAATTCCCAGCACTGCAAAATGGGAGAAAGGCCTGGCAATCCATTCCCAAGGCAATCCGGAAACAGCCATTGAAAACCCTATGAGGGTCACTATGAGTCGGATACCAACTAGACAGCACCTAACAACAACAACAACAAATATTTCAGAGGGGCTAGGATTTAGCTCAGTTGGTAGAGTGCTGCTCTGCAGTCTCTGAGGTCCCAAGTTCAATTCCCAGCACTGAAAAAATGGGAGAAGGGCCTGGCAATCCACTCCCAAGGCAATCCCGAAACAGTCAGACATTGAAAACCCTATGAGGGTTGCTATGAGTTGGATACCAACTCTACAGCACCTAACAACAACAACAACAAATATTTCAGAGGTCTGGAAGATTAACATAAATCACGTAAAGATTTATAGGAAATGATATTAAAATATTAATATGTAAATATCTAGCCATCTAGCCAGGTGCAGTAGCACACACCTATAATCCCAGCAGCTCGGGAGGCAGAGGCAGGAGGATCGCAAGTTTGAGACCAGAGGCAGTCTGCATAACTTAGTGAGATCCTGTGTCACAAAGTAAAAAAATGGGCTGAGGGTGCAGCTCAGTGGTCCAGCACTTGCAGAGCATGCAAGTGCAAGGTCCTGGGTTCAACCTCCAGTGCCGGAAAAATACATACATACATACATACATACATACATACATATATATATATATATACACACACATATACACACACACATACATATACATACACATATACACACACACATATATATACACACACATATACATATATATGTATATATGTATATATATAAATATTAAAAAATAAATGCTTGAAAATTAGCAATGACAACCATCAACAAGAAATGTGCTGTTGGGTTAAAAAAGTTCAGCTAGTTTCCACCCATCATAACGATGACACTGTTGTTTTTTAATTGACTCCTACATAATTTCAGAGAGCTTGCTCTGAGGTGTGACCAGGTGTTTGGGCGCCTGCTGCAATGTGCTCATTAGAAGGGAACAATTATAATTAGATAATGAATAAACCACTATCCCCTGGTAAGCTACTCTGCCTTCAAGGACAAAGAAAACAGATTAAAAAGGAGGCGGGGAGGAAGGCAAACCAATTTAGAATGATATACCAGTGTTCCAAATAATTGGCTTAGAGAAGCACGAACTGATAGCATTTAAAAGCTGGCTCTGGCTTCTGTCCACCCAAGCTGCCCTTGAGGCTCAGTTCTTCCTTAGACATAATCTTTCTTCCTGCTGAGAAAGAAGGTTCATAATATTGGCTTAAGAGGGTAAAGGAAATAGCTCTTTATATAAGAGCTCTGGATTGTTTTCTTTAACAATTTTAAATAGTTTCTCGGGGGGTGAGTGTTTCCCAAATATAGAAAAGTCCGCCCTCCCGGGGAAGTTTTGGTCATTCGGTTGCATGCTCATCTGGCATTTTATTGAAGACAAGACAGAAAAATTCTCTGCTCTCCTGAAGACGTATGTCCTGGTTGGAGAAAATTGCCAGCAAACTCATTACGAAGTCAGTAATTAATCACAGGCTGCAGTGTGCCATGGAGGCTCACGGGAGAGTTCCTGGCTACTTACAAAGACTAAGGCTTTGAAGATAGCCTGCAGCCGTAGCCCTGTGGCATCCAATCCCGTCATATCTCCGAAGCTAAGCAGGGTCTGGCCTGGTTAGTACCTGGATGGGAGACCGCCTGGAAACACCAGGTGCTATAGACTTGGGAGACGGACCCAGCAACCCACTCCCCAAAATCAATCCACCATGGAAAACCCTATGAACAGCAGAGAAACACTGACAATAGTGTTTCGCCTGTTGTACTCCGGGAAGCTATGAGTCAGATACCCACTCGACGGCACCTAACAACAACAACAACAACAAGGCTTTGAAGAGACTGATTATTTTTATGGAAACCAAGAAGGCTCCTGAGGCTCTCTCCTTCTGGCTATTGGAATTTCCCAGCTGTCTTTTCTTCTAAAGCTTGGCCAGGTACCCAATGGCCCAATGTCCCCCAAGTCCTGGAGTCCTACATGCTGCATCGACTTCTCTGATTGGCTGGAGTACACAGACAGTTCTACCTTCATGGGTGCATCCCACGTGGAATGCTAACACCCAGGTCCCAACCCCTGTCATGTCTCCCCTCCATTGGTAGTGACCTCCACCCTCACCCGGAGGCTCTGCCCTTGTTTCCACCATCCCCTCAACAGCACCGCAGCCATGATACTGGTTGAATGACAGTCAGGCCATGTCCTTGATTCAAGATGCCCTGGTGGCTTCTCCAATCCCCTCAGAGCGAAAGTCAGTGCCCTGAACACCTCCTCCCCAGCCCTTTGCGGCCCAACATGCTCACTTCTCCAACCTCATCAATGGATCTCTCTTCACACTGGCCTCCTTGCTAATCTTTGTGCCCAGAACTCTTGTGACCCAGTTAGAAGCGTCTTTAGATCCTGGCTCAAATGCCAGGTGAAATCCTCCATGGCTACCGTATGCTAAATACCAACATCCTGTCCCTATAGGAGTGTACAGCTGCTTTTTGCGTTCCATTTCCCACCATACAATTATCACACTCCCCTCCCCAAGTAGAAGGCAAATGTCACAAGGACACGGATTTGGTTCTTGTGTCCACTGCTTTCCTCAGTTTCTTAAAAAGTTTCCGGGGGTATTTTGAATGCCTGTGCCTCTGTTTGGGTCAGTCTTCCATAAGAACAACTCCTTCCTTTTCAGGAGTTATCACAGCTGTTGACTGTTCTTTTATCTCCTCATCCCACCCTTCTCTTTCTCCTACATTCCCCTCTAGTTCATAACAAAAAATGCTGTGTTACCAAACAGGACAAGAAATGATACGCTTGCCCAGCAGGGGTAGCAGGGAAAGACTCCACGCTCTACGCCTTTTCTGTGGTGCACGAGTGATCTGGCCAAGGGCAAGCCACCAACCACTTCAGTTAAAATCTCCACAGGACAAGTTCATCGTGCTGTCACAGTTCCTGTGTATGAGCTGGTCCCACATGTTATAATGATAGCATGAAAGACTTTCTGTCGAACTCTGTCACTTCTTTTAATTCAATACTAACGCGCTCCATGTTGAAAGCTTTAGCAAATGAGAAGTAACTTTTGATGTTACCTCAAAAACGGTTGGGGAAATTGGTAGCAGGAACAGGGCTATCTGTGGAATAGTGGGAAAAATAACTCTTACAGCTGCACTTTTGTATCAAAAAGAGCAACCTCAGAACTGGACCTAACAATCTGAAATGACTCCTCTGCACACGCGAGAACATATGCTACTGCTCCCCTCATAGTTTTTTTTTTTTTAATTGGAAATTTTTAATGTACACCTTAATGTGATTCATTCTGACATGCTTTTCATTGTGACATTTTCCATATGTGCATTTTGTTGTACATTATTCATATAAGTTCCCCCTTACCCTCTTGTACGCTTCCCCCCCATCTCACCCCCCCATCAAAGACTTCTCTACCATTTACTTGTCTTTTTATGGTAATATTTTCCTATATATCCTTGGGTTCCAGTTCTGTTTAAGACAGAAACTTTTCCTGCAGTGAACTTTCTTTTTACCTTGTCGCCTCATAGTTTTTGATGCAAATTTTGTTTCTTATTCAAAGTAATAAATTTCCAGAAGCTCCCCAGTTATAGGGAAAAATTGAGAGGAAATTGGCAAAAACCCCCAAACTGGGAAAACGGCTTTTGAATATCTGATTTGTAAATTAGAAATCTAGGGAAAATGAAAGTAACTTGGTTGCACGTTTGTATAAAACCTTTCCTGATTGGACAATTGGACTGAAAGCTGATTGGCTCAGGCCATTCTGTGGGCGAGCTATATAAAGAGCTGTGCTGCAGCAGCTCGACCCTTTTAGGCCCTTTTACGCCTTTTTTAGGCCCTTTAGTCCCTTTTCCGCCTTTTGCCCACACCATGGGCTAAGCAAAACCTTCTCGCCTGTTCCTCCCTGGACCACCGATGAGGAAACACCTCTCCTGCTGCTCTCCCCCGGACCTTCAGTGAGGAAAGAACGCTCTCCCTGTCTCAATCATCAACAAGGAAAGAACCTGCTCTCTGATCACCAACGAAGCAACAGCTGTGTCCTGGTGACCACCGAGACCACCAACACAGGTGTTTGCCCCTGGAAGGCAAAAGTGCCTGAGGCTTTTTCTTTCTCCCATCTCCTCCGGGGTCCCAAGGGCCACAGGAGTCTGCACCCCTCACCTGAGGGTCCTGAGTGAAGTGTGTTTAGTATCTGTGTGCACGGTGGTGCCACCTGCCCAAACCTCCAGGCTGGACCGGGAGGTGTGTGCTCCACACAGAGTTCGGACCCAAACGTGGGGCCCAACACCCAGTGATGGCAGGAAGAACCATAGTGCTTTTAACCCTCGGTCCAGGAGCCGCACCCACCCTCGGGGCTCTCAGGCCGGGATCCTCTTGGTGGTAATGCTCCTTCTAAATTTATCAGATCACCATTGTTCCTCATAACCCTCGTTTCCAACACACCCCACAGAAGCCCCGGGTAGCTCTGGAGCTGGGTAGCCTTGCAGATCACACAGACATTTCTAGAACAATGTGAAAGGCGAACAGACACTGCTGATAAAAGCTAATTCTCTTTTGTGTATGAATAAAAAGCCTCTAATTTTATGAGGAACAGGAAGGGGAAAGATTAATGTTGTCGTACAATGCAACAAATGAGTGAAGATGAATATCCCCAGGACAGCCCTGGGCAGCTGCCTCCACTACTCCCCCAGATGCCGTGAGAAATGCCCGTAGGTCCCCAACTCTGCCCCCGATCACAACCCACCTGCGTGCTATTTTCTAGCTACAAAAGGCTTGGCTGCAAAAGTCCCTATAAAACATAGCATAAGATGTCAAGCTCAGCATTCTATTTTATGGAACACATTAAAAAAAAAAAAGCTATACCAGGAGGAATTCTCATTTTCATTAAGTTTTGTTTTCCAAAGGAAGTAAGTCCTATTTTGCTAGTATTTAATAAAGACACGTTTGTGTGTGGGTGTGCGTGGGTGTGCTCTGTGTTCTACATAACTCAAGTGGGATTTTCTCCATGGTCAGTTCCCAAATGCAGCCTAGAATTTTCAGTCAACTTTAGTCTAAAACTCCCATCTGTCAGGATTTTCCTCCATATTTATGGTTGGAATCTTTGTCCAGTTTTCTGATCTGGGCGTTTCTGCATCAATATCAACTTTGATTTCACAACAAGTTATAATATGTAAGCAAGGTCTCCCTGGCTACTTGATTTATTTTATTGTTTCCTTGAAGTTCCCATCATATGTCCTTTTCTGTAAAGTTTACCACTGCCTCTCACCCTACGCCCAGTTTCAAGAAAATGTGATCACTGGGCAGGAATTTCATGGCACCTGATGTTAAGTGGGAAGGGCCAGCATGGCGGGGACTCTGTCTGCCCCACAGGAGCACCCTCTTCTTCAGCATTTCTTCACGATTTGTTCTCTCAAGAAAATCATATTTTATTTTCATGTAGGGCTAAAATATTCTCCTCAATCTTATTCTTCAATTAGCTTACAAATTGTTATTAATAACGCATAGATTCACATTACAGAATCTTGCTTTTAACTCGCCCACTGGTATCTCCTTCTTTCGGCAGGAAACAGTCCCATAGCCTACTTCCATAATTCTTAAAAATGACTTACAGATGGATTATATTTGCAGTGAAAAGCAAAAACAAACAAACAAAAAGGGTAGGAGACCTACTTTGTAATAGGGAATGGGACTGTAACTTGGGAATGGGAAGCTTTTATAAACAAGACCAAACCCTGGAGGCCGTGCAGGAAAGAGCTGTGGCTGAGTCCCTAAATTTCAAATCGGATGGTTAAAAGCCCCTGTTGCAGAAATGAAGGGCAAATGATGTTGTTAGGTGCCATCGCGTCGCGTCTGACTCATAGTGACCCTCATAGGGTTTTCAATGGCAGATTGTTTTTTTCCGGGATTGCCTCGGAAGTGGGTTGCCACATCCTTCTCCCGTTTTTGTGGTGCTAGGAATCGAACTTGGGCCCTCAGAGACTGCAGAGCGGCGCTCTACCAACTGCGCTAAATCCCAGCCCAGGCAAATGATAGGCCTGGATAAGTATTCCTGCAACATATATCAAAAACGAAAAAGGAGGCTAAGCGTGCAGCTCACTGGTAGTGTGTTTGCCTAGCATGACTGAGGCCACAGGTTCAATCTACCACACAAACACACACACAAAAAAAAGAAAAGAAAAGAAAAACAATAGACACAAACAACCCTATAGATAAAAGAACTGCTGCTTCAAAGATGAGAAAACACGACTGTCCAGAAGCCATATAACAGAAACTCAGCCTCTTTAGCAGTCAGGGACATACAAAGTAATTAACACGAAATGCCGTTTTCTCCACTCCATGGCAAAGAAAACCAAACTGGCCAGAGGAGCCTGCTATCCAGGGAGCTCTGCTTGAGGCTGAGAGGAGAGCCCTCCCGGGTCCATCCAGGGCTGGATTTCTGGCTGGAGGGCCGGTCTTAAGGGCTCAGAGCTGGGCCAGGCAGCCAAGCTCTCCTCTCTCAGTCCAGCCAAGCGAAACAGCTCCCAGGGCCAAGAAGGAGCCTCCTGCTTTGCGGTATATACAGATGATAGACAGTAGGCAAACTTGAGAAACTACCCAACTAGTATAAAGAGACTAGTATGACTTTTTCACAGGAATTAACCCAAACCTTGATGATGTCTCAACATACACGCACATCGATTATTCTGTTCAGGTGGAAGATGATGCTTGATTTTTGTTTGTTTGTTTGTTTTTGCAGTACTGAGGGTTGAACCCAGGGCCTCACGCCTGCATGCTTTGCAAGTGCTGGACCACTGAGCTGCACCCCCAGCCCATTTTTTTTACTTTTTGAGGCAGGATCTCGCTAAATTACATGGACTGCCTCTGGTCTTGAACTTGCAATCCTCCTGCTTCTGCCTCCTGAGCCACTGGCAGGTGCCCGGCTAGATGTTTGATTATTTTAATGAAATTGTTTCCTTAACCTGTCCAGTAGAGCCTCCAATGAAAGCATGCTGCTATATAAGAACTGCAAGAAGGAGTATATAAGCATTGCAGGAGTAATAAATAAGGTCCAAAGAACAGGATGGGTATGGCGGCCCACTCCTGTAACCCCAGTGACTTAGAAGGTGGAGGCAGGAGGATGGCAAGCTCTAGGCTAGAGGCAATCTGCCTAACTTAGCAAGACTCTGTCTCAAGATAAAATGATAAAAAAGGGTCTGGAGGAATAGATCAGTGGTAGAGCTACGTGCAAAGTATGTGTGAGGCTCTGGGGTTCAGACCCCCAGTACAGCCATTGAAAACACACAAAAAGGTTCAAAGAATAAAAAATCAACAAGAAATGAAACGGTTTAGCATTTGAGTTGTCTGATGTAGATGTATCAATTCATCAATACTTTAACTCACCTACAAGTATGTCTAGCACAGCTTTTGTTGTTATTATTAGGTGCCTTAGAGTTGGTGTCTGACTCACAGTGACCTGACCTGTAGCAGACATGCTTCTCTGCTATTCATAGGGTTTTCAATGGCGGATTGATTTTTGGGAGTGGGTCACTGGGTCCTTCTCCCAAGCCTACAGCACCTGGTATTCCCAGGCGGTCTCCCATACAAGTACTAACCAGGCCCAACCCTGCTTAGCTTCCAAGATCCAATAGGATCTGACGCCATAGTGGCACAGTGGTAGGTAGCACAGCTTTTTGTAGGTGATAAACTGCATTAACTATAAATCAGCAGGCCACTCATAAGCATGTAAGCAATTTCAGAAGCTAAAAAGGAATCGTTTCAACATTTTCCTGCTATTATAGGGTTTTGTTCGTTTTGTTTTGTTTGTTTTCCAGAATTGGGGTGTTGAACCCCAGCTCTTGCACATGGCAGGCAAGTGCTCCACCTGTGAGCAGCACTCCCATTCACCCCTCTCCCCTTTGGTTATTTTGAGACAGGGTCTCACTAAGTTGCACAGGCTGCCTTGGACCTCATTTCCTGCTTCCGCGACTCATGTCACTAGGATTACAGGCATGTGCCAGGACACTTGGAGTTACTGTACTTTTTACCGTGGTGATGAAACTATGATAAAATGGAATAGTATAAAAGAACACAAATTTAAATAATAAACCCATTCTTTTTCAGTTTGAATGCTGCATGTTTTTTCTCATGCTAAAATATAAAAAATAGAGAATACAGACATAAGCAATATAAGAATACTTTATAAATAATTGAGATAAACTAATAACTAATTTTTAATGCCTAGAAGTAAAAATAAACTGAATTGGTTTCTCTACATATGTACTTGGGCTGGGATTTAGCTCAGTTGGTAGTGCGCTGCTCTGTAGTCTCTGAGGTCCCGAGTTCAATTCCCAGCACTGCAAAAATGGGAGAAGGACCTGGCAACCCACTCCCAAGGCAATCCTGAAACAGTCAGCCATTGAAAACCCTATGAGGGTCGCTATGAGTCGGATACCAACTCGATGGCACCTAACAACAACAACAACATATGTAATTGATCACATTTATATTACAGATTCCTATCGGCTGCCTCTGTCCATACCCTAGTGCTCATTACTTTTCACACTTGGACGAAGTTATACCACACCCCCATCAACAGTTTTGTACACTATTTCACCTTTTGTTGTTGTTGTTATTGTTGTTAGGTGCCGTTGAGTCCAACTCACAGCGACCCTTATAGGGTTTTCAATGGCTGAGTATTTTGGGATTGCCTTGGGAGTAGATTGCCACATCCTTCTCCCGTATTTGCAGTGCTGGGGATTGAACTTGGGACCTCAGAGACAGCAGAGCAGTGCTCTACCAACTGAGCTAAATCCCAGCCATTTCACCTTTTATGGATGATGAAAAGCAGGCAACACTTTCTTAAACTATGAAATTATCTACACAGAGAAAATTTTTGCTTTTTTAATGTCGTCCCAAATGAACCACTTATTTTTTTTCCCAAAATCCATCCAAAAAATCTTATTATTTACATATGTTTTTGGATAAAGAGAACCTAAGGACCCCAGAATGATGTACAGGATTATAAAACTATTTTTAGAACAGAATTTTTTGAAGGAGAGACAATATTTAAGTATAATCTAGTTTTTGCAACAGCACGTTTTCAGTTTATACGGTTCACGGGTACCTCTGTCAAGAAAAACTCCTCTCATTTTTCTCCTGGGTAAAGAAATTAAATGGAGCCGGGCGCGGTGGTACACGCCTGTAATCCCAGCGCCTCAGGAGGCAGAGACAGGAAGATCACAAGTTCGAGACCAGAGGCAGTCTTCGTAACTTAGGGAGACCCTGTCACAAAAAAAGTAAAAAATGGAATGGGGGTGCAGCTCAGTGGTCCAGCACTTGCAAAGCATGTAAGCGCAATGCCCTAGGTTCAACCCCCAGTACCGTGGGAAAAAAAAAAGAAATTAAATGGCACCACTGAAAGATTTCCAATATCAGTTAATAATCCCTACATCCTATCCTCTTCGCAAGTGCTCCAGATTTAGCTCTTTGCCCTCTCTTTACATTATTAGCCTTTTTGTCCTTTGTATTTTGCTGAAATACAGTGACTCCCCAATGACTCATTTCCTTTATTGCATTTCCAACAGCTCCTGTCAGCTTGGATTTTAGTTTCCATAGATGGAATCTAAATCTCTGCTTGGAAGTGGGCACTGGGCACCTGCGGCACCGGTCTCGGTGTCTGCTCAGAGTGAGCCACCTGTGGCCACCACTGCCACATGCAGGTGCCATGTGACCTTTCAGCATCCATCATGAACATTTCTACTTCATGTGCATTACCCAGCGTGTTCTTCATTTAAGGTCTTTTGTGTATTTGGGAGAGGAACACGGCTGTAGCAGTGCTGCCTTATGGGTACAAAGACAGAGAAAGGCTGGGGGCGCCTTCCCTGGACCTAGGCATCCAGGCCACCCACATGGGCTCATCTCAGTCCTCTGGAAGAGCAAGCCCAGAACCCTTCTGCACATGGCCCAGCTGCCAGAGGACACTCAGGAGAGAATGCCAGGGGATGCAAGAGAATCTGGGGTCAAGAGACAGTCAGTCTCTTTGAGGTTTAGAATGGACTTCCTCATCAGGAAATTAGCAATTCAGTCATACTTTCCTATTTTTTTAACAGTGCACATTCATTTCTTTCTTTCTAGTCTTTTTTCTTGGTCTATATTTATTTTGTAAAAACAAAGTTGGAATTATGATATGTTGGTTGTGGTGGTTGTTAGGTACGATGGAGTTGGTATTCAACTCATAACGACCCTGCATACAACAGGTGAAACACTATTGTCAGTGCGTCTGCTATTCATAGGGTTTTTGATGGCTGATTGTTTTTTGGGAGTGGGTTGCTGGGTCCATCTCCCAAGCCTACAGCACCTGGTGTGCCCAGGTGGTCTCTCATCCAAGTACTAAACAGGCCCAACCCTGCTTAGCTTCCAAGATCTGTCGCGACTGGATGCCATAGTGCTACGGCTGTAGGCGATATGTTGGTTAGAGCGGACATCTTCCAAATGTTTCCCTAACCCATTACTAAAGGCTTTTCTTTAAGAAATCAAACAACAATAGCACTATCTTATAAAAAATACATTGGAGTGGGCCTGGAACACACGAAGCATGAGGTGATCTAATGCTATAACTTTCTGTAATTGTCAAGACAATTGTGTAATAATTGAATGACTATCATTAAGGACTATTATAGTGTTTTGCAAATCAGTAGTGTTGCTTGCTGTACTTTCCCTTAATTTTACTTTATTTATTTTGTATTTTTATATTTTTACACTTAAATCTTCATTTGGAATTTATTTCAGACGTTGGATGGTGAAAGTCTGGAAGGACCTCAGTCATCTAGCCAAGTTCTAACATTATTTGCTAAATATCCTTTATGTTTTTCACTGGCTGGTAGTGCCTCCTTTATAATATCTTAGTTACTCATGTGTCTTGGCACCAGTTTCTTTGTCTTTAGTCTACTTCAGGGGTTGGAAAATCACAAACTTCACAACAAATGAGACCTGAAGCTTATTTTTGTGTGTCTGATGAATTAAGAATAATTTTTATATTTTCCAATGATCAAGGAAAAATGCACAAAAACAATAATGGTGATAACAAAAAACCAAGCAGCATATTTCATTATGCATAAAAATTATATAAATTTTAAATTTCAGTATAAATACAGTTTTATTGAAACACAGCCATGCTCATTTGTTTACATGCTGTCCATGGCTACTGTTGTGCTAAAACACCAAAAATGAATAGTTTGTCCACAAAACCCAAAATAAGTAGTCTGTCTCTTTTCAGAAAAACCCTATCAAGCATGGTAACTTTCCACTGATCAGTCTGATGATTCTTTTTTTCCCACTTTTTCCTTGGCATGAGTTTTCATTGCGTTGTCTGTTCTGATCTTGAACCCCTGGGGTCAAGCAATTCTGAGTCAGTCTCCCAACTTGGTGTCCCACATGTTCATGCCACCTATCTACTGAATTACTAACCCATACTGATTGTAAGTTTTCATAGGTATTATTTCTTGTTTATTTTAAAAAATAAAATACAAACTGATTTCACCAAATTACCAAGTCTATTGAGATGTTAATTGAGTGCATTGACTTTATAAATGAATTTGGCAAAGACTGGCCTAGTTATAATACTATTTTCCCCATATAATATGGGATGCTAGCCAGGTGCAGTGGTGCATGCCTGTAATCCTAGCAGCTCTGGAGTCAGAGGCAGGAGGACTGCAAGTTTGAGACCAGAGGCAGCCTGTGTAACTTAGCGAGACCCTGTCTAAAAAAGTTAAAAAACAATGGGCTGGGGGTGCATATATATATATATGGGGCTGGGATTTAGCTCAGTGGGTAGAGTGCTGCGCTGCAGTATCTGAGGCCCTGAGTTCAATTCTCAGCACTGCAAAAATGGGAGAAGGGCCTGGCAATCCACTCCCATACATATATATATATATATATATATGTATGTATGTATGTATGTATGTATGTATGTATGTATATGTGTATATATGTGTGTGTGTGCATATATATATATATATAAAATGCTTACACTTCCCCAGGAAAGAATTTTGGTTTTCTTCTATGTCTTCTATATTTACTATTAATCTATTTCAAAATATTATATATTTTTAAAATATTTCCAATATAATCCTTTCTTCTACTATATTTTCTAACTGGCTATTATTAAAATAAGAAATTTTATGGAAGTCTTGCCTTGATTGTAGCTACTTTTCCTGATCCTCGTGGGTGTTCCTGATATACAATAATCATATTTATAATTACAACAATAGATTATAATCAAAATAATAAAATTATATTTCCTCCCTAACATTTATGGCTTTTTTCTTTCTCTTAACTAATTGCATTGGCTACCATTGCCATAACAATCTTTAAAAGACTGTTCTTCTGTTGTAGTTGTTTTAATGAGAGGGCAACAGCAGAGGGTATGGTGCCATCTCCAACCCTAACCAATCCATACTCTAAGTAGTATTATATTCTTGTCTATGGCCCTGTGTTTGTTTTTCCTTTTATTTGCTACTTTTACAAATCTCTCCTTCACCTGCCCATAATAAAAAACAGAATCATATTTTAAATTGATTATTGTTGTATGAATATTGATTCCACATCTATTCTTAAGAGGTTGTTGTTGTTGTTAGGTGCCGTTGAGTCGGTATCTGACTCATGGCGAGCCTCCTAGGGTTTTCAATGGCTGACTGTTTTGGGATTGCCTTGGGAGTGGATCGCCAGGTCCTTCTCCCATTTTTGTGGTGCTGGGAATTGAACTCAGGACCTCAGAGACTACAGAGCAGCACTCTACCAACTGAGCTAAATCCCAGCCAATAACTTAAGAGGAGAGGCCTTATATTTGAATTCAACCAGGCAGTTGTTAGTTATCTCCATATGTAGGATCTGAGGAACTCTAAGATGAATGCCATCCATTCCTTGAAGGTACAAGGTGCCTGTTCACAATGGGACTCTGGAACACTGAGCTGGGGAAGGGACACATTTCCTTTTCTTCTTTGATTTTTTTCAACAGTGTATATGTATCACATGTATTATAAATGTCCAAGCTTTTTACTTAAAGTAAAAGTAAAATTGCAACTAAGCTTCTTCAAATACAAAACAAAATGGTATTGTCTCATTACGTGCCTCAACAACAGAGCTGGGAAAACACACGACCAGATCCGTCTCAAGAACGTTTCTTTCTCCACCTCTAAACTGCTTTTATCAACTTGTCATGAATTAATCTAAAGTTACAATACAGTTTCCCACAAAAAATGAAACTGAGATAAATAAAATCAGGGTGTTATTTTCCCTTCCAAATATAGGCATAATTGTATCAGTCATGATACAGGGGGAAATGTAACAAAGCGTTGAATCTGACAAGCTTATTTTGTCTATGTTATACTGCGGGGGAGCTGCACACTGAGTTCTGCAAGAAGGGACAACAACTTCAGCAGAAAGCAGGTGACCAGAGACTTCCTGGGATAGGTGAGGACTGGACCATGTCCAAAGGGAATAGTTTCAGTCACTCGTGAATGACGGCAGCTGAAGAGCAAAGGGCTCTGTGCCTGATCATAGGAGGAGTTGAGCCCTGACCCCACATGTCATTCTCCATTTAACTCAGGTAGTCGCTTCACATCTGAGCCTCAAACTCTAAGCCTGTAAGTCTTGAGATTGAGTCTCCCCCCCACCCCCTGCCCCCCCCCCGCTCTCTCCACATACACATATACACACATCCCTATATAATTTATCCCTATCTATATCTATGTCTTTTTGTCTCTCTGCCTTTACCTGTTTCTGTATGCAGGTCTGACTCATAGCAACCCTATGCACAACAGAACGAAACACTCCCTGATTTCATCCCAGACCCGCCATCTTTTTCATGTTTAAGCCTTATGTTGCAGACACTGTGTTAATCCATCTAGCTGAGGGTCTTCCTTTGTATCACTGACCTGCCACTCTCTCAAACATGATGTCCTTCTCCAGGGATTAGTTCCTCTTGACTACACGTCCAAAATACATAAGACAAGTGTACACATCCTATCTTCCAAGGAGCACTCTGGTTGCACTTCATCTAGGATAGATCTGCTGGTTCTTTCGGCAGTCCATGGTGTATTTAGTATTTGTCTCTTGCACCGCAATTCAAAAGCATCAATGTTTCTATACGTATATGTGTTATCTTTCCATCCATAGAGAGAGAGGTACGTTCACAGAGATAGATTAGTTCATGCTAGAATAACAAATAGATATAGATAGAAACAGATACAAAGACATAGATGGATATCAATATGAATATGAACAGAGACATGCATTGTTGTTAGTTGCTATCGAGTTGGTATCCGACTCATAGCAACCCTACATACAGCAGATGAAACACTGTTGTCAGTGCTTTTCTGCTGTTCATAGGGTTTTCAATGGCAGATTGATTTTTGGGAGTGGGTTGCCAGGTCCGTCTCCCAAGCCTACAGCACCTGATGTTCCCAGGTGGTCTCCCATCCAAGTACTAACCAGGCCCAACCCTGCTTAATGTCTGAGATCTGACAGGATCAGATGCCACACATGAGTTCAAGTTTAATTTGTCCTTTGCCATAATTTCAAGAGGATTCTTCTCTCGCATACATGGTGTGATGATAGATCACCCACCAGTCTACAGACTTTGGAGGCCACTGGCTACAGGCCTTTCCCTGGCAGTGTTGTACAGGGCGCATCACGGACATGTCTGGGCAAGTTAAAGACAGCCAGCAAACTATGGGAACACATCCCTTGGGAAGCACAGCACTCAAGGTCTCTGTCAGCCTCTCATTCAATTAGCTTGTCTCCTATTCCTAAAGAAAGCCCTTAGCAAACGTGGCGAAATGTGATTAACTTCTCCTTCTGCGGCATGCACCAGAATTCACAAACTGACCTGGAATCATCTGTGCCACTCCAGGCCTGGGCTGGGGAGACCCTGGGAAGCCAGGCAGAGAGGAAAAGCACAGAGGAGGGTGGGAGAAATGGACAAAAACAGCAGCTGGCAGAAGGCTTTGGGGTCTTAAAAATGGCTCCTTTTGAACATGACTCTTCTACCTTGAGTCTCCACATCAATCATTTAGTGGCATTCTTTTCTGAACCACTAAGCTGCTTCTGGGGCTGGGATTTAGCTCAGTTGGTAGAGTGCTGCACTGCAGTCTCTGAGGTCCCGAGTTCAATTCCCAGCACCACAAAAATGGGAGCAGGGCCTGGCAATCCACTCTCAAGGCAATCCTGAAACGGTCAGCCATTGAAAACCCTGTGAGGGTCGCTATGAGTTGGATACCGACTCGATGGCACCTAACAACAACAACAACAAGCTGCTTCTATCAACTTGTCATGGATTAATCCCAATTTACAATCTGGTTTGTTACAAAATGAAACTGAGATAAACCAGTGCATTATTTCCCCTTCTGAATATAGTTGTAATTGCTTCTATCAGTCCACAATACAGAGGGAAATATAAAACAAAGTGTTGAATTTGACAAGGTTATTTTGTCTAACATAGGCTCCAATACAGTGTTTTTCTTTCATAATGAGATCTACATTTTCTTGCTTTGTATAAAAGGCCAACCTTTACATTCATAGCTCTATTCTACAGTTACTAGAATGCCAAGTTGATGTTAAGTAAACAAATGAAATAATATTTTTGCTGCACAAGAACTAGCATTAGAAGGCACAGTAATAATAAGCATAAAACAGTGATGAATTTAAAACTGCCCTGTTCAGCATTATAAAAAAAAAATTTGGTTGCTTTTAAAAGAATTTAAACTAAGTAAATTTAGTCTTTGATAATTGAAAGGGAGGAATTCTCAGGTCAAAGCATGGTGAATGGTTGCAAATATACCAGAGGATAAACAAAAACATCTGAGAAGTCTTACACCCACATTATTTTAAAGCGGATCTCTATTATCTGCACCTGCAAGTTTTCTTGCACATATACTAGCATATAGGCTAATTGTCTATATTTCATTACTGACTACCTACCAGTAAATCAGCTTCCCTTAGCCACTGGACTCTGTTTTGTCCCTAAATGATAAATCAATTATCTTTAGGATTCACCTAAAATTCTGGGGGTGACAAAAAAAGTATGCATATTTTAAGAGATGTCACCTATGTATTACTTTTTGGAGGGGAATTGAATTACGGCAGCAATACATAATGTGACATTCACTGAAAAGATGGCATCAGTCAAACAAATGCTAGTGCCATGCATTCGTGCAACAGCAAAATTGAAAGTTTGTATCCCAAGAGTTGTATACATTTTTCAGAAACCCTCTGCAAGCTTTTAGCTCTGTTCTGATAGAGTGAGTTTCCCTATGGGGAGGGAGGAAGACACAATGTGTTCATACATATATCTGTGGAAAAGCAGGAGAGGAAAGTATTTGGAAAGAGCTGGGTTCTCCTACCCACTAGATACATTGTATAGTTTGCAGCCAGGTTGCAGAGTTTTTTAGAGCCTTGATTTAGGTTGGGCACCATCTATGTTGCAGAGCTGGTGGGATGACTCAGGGAGATGAAGCGCTCTGAGCAGAAATGCAATCACGGTGCACTCCGACTGCTCTATCTGTCTCCCCACCTACCCCAGGACCTGCCAACCGGACTCAGAACAAGGTCCGCGGACACGCAAATAAATACTAATGGTCATAACAGTGAGTGCAGAGTGAGCCAGGGGCACCACTCAGTGTTTCCTGGACTGCTTTAGTCAATGCTCAAAGATCTCCTGTGAGATTCCCACCTTTCATCATTCA
Organism: Pedetes capensis; assembly: GCA_007922755.1. Taxonomy (NCBI): domain Eukaryota; kingdom Metazoa; phylum Chordata; class Mammalia; order Rodentia; family Pedetidae; genus Pedetes; species Pedetes capensis. The sequence goes on from VMDO01023891.1 coordinate 18,312, forward strand.
TACTCACGTCTTCATTTTCTTAACTATGTATTCACAACATCATTAACTTCTTTCTGACATTTTATTCCGAACCTTTTCCAAGATATTGACAAATATTTAACAGTGAAAACCCAGAGATTTACAATGAGCACTATTATTTGCTTTATAATGTATCTCTCTATTTGCTTGCCTGCAGCGGTAGCCCTGTGGCATCCGATCCCGTCAGATGTAAGCAGGGTCAGAAGCTAAGCAGGGTCGGGCCTGGTTAGTACCTGGATGGGAGACCGCCTGGGAACACCAGAAGCTGTAGGCTTGGGAGAAGGACCTGGCAACCCCCTCCCAAAAATCAATCTGCCATTGAAAACCCTATGAACAGCAGAGCAGCACTGACAATAGTGTTTCCCCTGTTGTACAGAGGGTCGCTATGAGTCGGATACTGACTCAATGGCAACTAACAACAACAACAACAACAACAACAACAACTCTATTTGCTTACCCATCTATCCATTTTATTTTGTATATATTTCAAAGTAGCTTGCAGAGATCAGCATACTTTACTATTAAGTAGTTCGTATGCATATCTTTTGAACAGAGTTGAATATTTAGTTATGATTCATTTTTGAGGTAAAATTTTACAGATAGTTACATTTCATTTTTTAACTTACACATCTTCAAAGGGTAAAGAATGTTTTAATACACATACACAAGGTGAAATGATTAGTAAAGTCAAGCATATTAATGTATCCATTGCCTCACAATTACCTCTTTAAAATGTTGTGGATAAAACACCTAAACTCTACTTTTAGCAAATTTCTTGTACTTGACATAATATTATTAACTACAGTCCTGCTTGAATATTTAAAAATTAATATTTAATAATTTTTGACAAATTCATTCACTTGAGTGATAAATAAACCCCTATAACAAATACTGGTATCTACCAGAGCAGAAATCATTCCATTTCTGCACATCTCCTGTCCTTCTACCCAAGATACAATGATCATTCTGTTATTTTTTTTCATTGTGAGTCTTATTTTCATTTGAAAAAAAATATATGGTACTCTTTTAATGTTCCTTTCATGTAAAATAACACTGCTGTGATTTATCTGTGTGGTGCATATGTGTTTTCATTCCTTTTTGTGGCTCAGCTATATTTCGTTGTATGAATGCAACATGGCTTGACGAGTCATTCTTCTGTTCCCTGACATCTTGGCTCCTCCTAGTCTTTGTCTATTTTCACTAAAAGTATAATGAACATTTTCTACAACACTGTATATAGTCACATGCTATCATTTACCTTGGATACAAACCTAGAAGTTGAATGCTGGGTCACAGAACAAGTGTGTTTAGTTCCAGAAGAAACAGCCCAATCTTTTTCTTAACTGGTTAGACCACTGTCACACCTACCAGGAACAGGTAAAAGATCTGATGTATGACAACCCTGACCATGCCTGGTGCTGTCCTTCCTTTAAGCAATTTGGACACACATGTAGTATTGTCACACTGTGGTTAAATTTGCTTTCCCTCTGACTGGTGATTTTGAACTTTTTTTCATAATTTTTTAGGATACTTATATATATATGTCATTCATGTGAAATATCTATTCAGGGATTTTGATACCTTTTCAACTGAGATATTTTTCTTCATATTACTGCACTGCAGGGGCTTTCTCTTAACAAAAGTCCTTGGTCAGAGATAGAATTTGTAAAAATATTTTCCCTGTTATACCTTACCCACTTACCCATTCGTGTTTGTAATGGTGTCCTTTTTTCTTTTGCTTGCTTTCCCTTTCTTTCTTTTTTCTTTGCCTTTCATCCCTCTTTTCCTTCCTTCCTTCCTTTCTTCCTTCTTTCCTTTCCTTCCTTCCTTCTCTTTGTTCCATCCCCCTCCCCTCCCCTCTTCTCTTCGCTTCTCTTTATTTTGCAGTCCTGGGGATTGAACCCAGGGCATGATGCATGCTAGCCAAGCCAAGCACTCCATCACTGAGCTGCACCTCCAACCTCTTGATTTTTTTTTTTTTTTTTAATTTTGAGACAGGGTCTTGTTATGTTGCACAGGCTACTTCTAGCCTCAAATTCACAATCCTCCTGTCTCCCGAGTTGCTGGAGTTACAGGTGTGTGCCACAGCATCTGGACATAAGGGTGTCTTTTGATGATAAAAGTTTCCTTTAAGGTTATTATTTTCTGTATTGTATAAGAAACTCATTAATTTAGCTCCAGGGAACAAGGTGTTCTTCTGTATTTCCACATACCAGCTTTGTAGTTCTAGACTTTTCATTTGGCTACAGTTAGGCAAACCATCGGGACATAATTTCTGTACCTGGTGACAGGCAGACAGAGGGCGTTTTGTTTTTTTGCATGCGTGTGCTGTTGTTTAGGCGCCATCTTTGTTTTCCTTTTCTGATTTTTCTGTTAGTGTATCTTAACTGCACAGAGGAAGGGGATTTCTAATGACATTTCCACAGAGGTATAAAGTGTACTTTGATCATATTCACCCCCTCTATTACTCCTTCTTCTACCTCCTGCTTTCCCCTTCCCTTCCACATCCCTAGTTGTCCCCCTTTTAGTTTCATTTCCTTAAAAAAAATAAAAGCCTAGTTCCCACATATGGGAGAAAACATGTGATATTTGTTATGGTGGGACTGGCTTATTTTGCTTCACATGATCATCTCCAGCTCCATCCATTTTGCTGAACACATCCTAATTTCATTTTTCCTTATGGCTAAGTAAAACTCCCTTGTGTACACACACTACAATTTCTTCATCCATTCATCTACTGATGGACACCTAGACTGATACTATAATTTGGCCGTTGTGATCAGTGCTCCAATAAACACCGGTATGCAGGCATCTCCGTAGCAAGCTAATTTTGATCCTTTCATGCATAAACTCAGTCATGGTATGGTTGGATCATGGATAAGTTCTACTTTTAATTTTTAAGGAATCTCCATATTGATTAGTGACTAAACTAATTTACATTCCCACCTATACTGAGTAAGAGTTCCTCTGACCCTGCATCCTCTGCTCTTTTATGTTTTTTAAGTTGGAAATGTTTAATTTACACCTTAATGTGATTCACTCTGACATGCTTTTCATTATGACATTTCCATATATTCATTTTGATGTACGCTATTCATATAGGTTCTCCCTTACCCTCTTGTACACTTCCCCCCCACACCCTCCTCATCTAAGTCTCTCTATCATTTACTTGGTAAGATTTTTCTGTATGTCCTTGGGTTCCAGTTCTGTTTAAGATAGAAACTTTTCCTTTAGTGAACTTTGTTTTTATCTTGTCAGAACAATTGCATGCATTTTCTAGACCATTTATATTGGCACCATTCTTAGCTTTTTTTTTTCCTTTTATTTTGATCTGACTTTAGAATAGGATTTTTCCTTCTTATAATTTTGATTCAGTTCCCACATATGAGTGAGAACATGTCATCCTCTGCTCTTTGTGCCAACATTTGTTCTTTCTTTTCATTTTTTTTTCTTTACTCAAGGTTGACCCAAGGGTCTCTCACATGTGTTCTACCACTGAGGTGTACCACCAGTCCATTTTTAAACTTTTTCTTTAATCGTGAGATTGTTGTTGTTGTTGTTGTTATTGTTAGGTGCCGTCGAGTCGGTATCCAACTCATAGCCACCCTTATAGGGTTTTCAATGGCTGTTTCAGGATTGCCTTGGGAGTGGATTCCCAGGTCCTTCTCCCATTTGTGTGGTGCTGGGAATTGAACTCGGGACCTCAGAGACTACAGCACAGCGCTCTACCAACTGAGCTAAATCCCAGCCCCAATCCTGAGATAGGATCTCACTAAATTATGAGAGCTGCCTTTGGCCTAGAACTTGCGATGATACTCCTGCCTCCACATCCCAAATTGCTGGGACTACAGGAGTGCATCATGACACCTGGCTGATTTGTTTGGTTTATTTGTTTATTTGTTTACCTGACAGGGGTAATATGGAATCTCAATGCAGATTTTTTTGTACGTTTGTTTGCAGTACTTGGGAGTTGAGCTCAGGGCCTCACGCCTACTTGCAAGTACTCTAACACTGGGCTGCCTCCCTAACCCTTCTTTTTAATTTTTATTTTGAGACAAGGTCTCACTAAATTGTGCAGGCTGCCTCTGGTCTTGAACTTGTGATCCTCCTGTCTCTGCCTCCCAAGATACTGGGACTACAGGTGTGTGCCAGCCTCAGTGTAGTTTTGATTTGCATTTCCCTAATGGCAAAGGATGTTGAACATTTTAAAAATGTATTGATTAGCCATTTGCATGTCTTCATTTGAAAGTGTCTATTCATTTCCATTGGTCAAGTGATGATTGAATTACTAGCTCTTTTGTTGTTGACTTTTTCAAGTTCTTTATGTATTCTAGATATTAATCCTCTGTCAGAGGAATATTTGGCAATTTTTTCTCCCATTCTGTACATTGTTTCTTCATTTGATTGTTTCTTTTGCTGTGCAAAAGCTTTTTAATGTGATGCCCTCCCTTTTATTAATTTTTGCCTTTTTTTTGTCCTGAGGATTTCCTCAAAAATCAGGAATGAGACAAGATTGTGTACTAGTTCCACTCTTACTCAACATATTGACTGTCTTCTTAGCCAAAACAATAAGGTAAGACAAAGAAATAAAAGGGACACAAGTAGGAAAGGAAAAGTCAAGTTACTCCTGTTTTCAGATAGTATGATCCTATACTTAAAAGACCCTAAAGACTCCACCAGAAGACTCTTAGGTCTAATAAACACTTTCAGAAAAGTTATAGGCTACACAATCAATATAAGAAATCAGTTTATACCAACAACAAACTTGGTGAGATGGAAGTCAAGGAAACAATCCCATTTATAATTGCTTAAAAAAAACAAAATATCTAGGCATAAACTTAATCAAAGATGTTAAAGAGCTTTACAATTAAAACTATAAGGCACTGAAGAAAGAGGTTGTAGGAGACACCACAAAAAGGAAAGACCTTCTATGTGCGTGGATCAGCAGAATGAATATTTTTTAAATGGTCATATTACCAAAGAGGTATACAAATTCAATGCAATCTCCACTAAAGTTCCAATGATGTTCTTCATAGAAACAGAAAAAAAAAAAAACTATCCTACAATTCATATGGAAAAACAAAAGACCCTGAAGAGCCAAATCAGTCCTGAGCTCAAAGAGCAATGCCGGATGAATCATAATTCCTGGCTTTAAACTGTCCTGCAGAGCCATCCTAACAGAAAAACAGCATGGTACAAGCACAATACCATGCACAGACCAAGAGAATAGAAGATTCAGAAATTAGCCCAAGCAGCTAGAGCCATGGGATTCTTGACAAAGGTACCAACATATACGGTGGAAAAAAGATATCCTCTTTCACAAGTAGTGCTGGGAAAATGGGATGCACACTTGTAGCACAGAAAAACTACATCCCTCTCTCTCAACCTGGGCAAACACAACACAAAATGGACCAAAGACTTTAATGTAAGACTGGAAATGAAACTGCTAGAAGAAAACATGGGAAACACTTGAAGATCTAGGCATAGGCAATGATTTTCTGAAAAGAACTGCATTTTGAAAAGAATTTCCTTTACTTTTCAGATGACTTTGTTATAAAACCAACGACCGGATCAGTTGCTTCTGTTTATAGACTCCCGTACCAGTCAGGTTTCCATCTCTTTGACAAAAACCTGACATGGACTATGAAGTCTACCTATGAAGTAAAGACAGGTCTACTTTGGCTCATGGCTCTTGAGGTTCAAGTCCAAGCCTGGGCATCCCCCTTGGTCCGGGCCCTTGGTGAAGGCAGCACACCATCATGGTAGCCTGTGTCAGAGTGAGTGGTCACATCATGAGCCAGGAACCCAAGAGAGAGGACTTGTCTGTGTCCTACAATCCTTCTCCAAGGGCATGCAAAGTCAAATGTAGAAATCTCATCTTTTCTTTATTATTAGATATTTTATGTTTTTGATAAAAATGGACAGTTACTTACATCTTTATTTTTCCTTTTCACTATATGAAAATGCCACTATATGAAAATGCAATTGATTTTTGTGTACTGACCTTGTATCTTTTTTTTTTTCAGTCCTGGGGGTTGAACCCAGGGCCTCGCGCCTGCATGCTCTGCAAGTGCTGGACCAGTGAGCTGCGCCCCCGCCCGTTTTTTTACTTTTGAGACAGGGTCTCACTAGGTTAGGCAGACTGCCTCTGATCTTGAACTTGCGATCCTCCTGCCTCAGCCTCCCAAGCAGCTGGGATTACAGGTGACCACGCCCGGCTTGACCTTGTATCGTTCAGCCTTTGAATATTCATGCTTGTTCTACCAGTTGTTTAATTGATTCCTTAGGATTTTTGATGTAAATAATTGGCCTTCCATGAAAATAAACAATTTTACTTCTTTCTGTCTATATTTCCAAGGATTTTTTTTTCTTGTCTCATTTCAGTTGCATGCCCTGCAGTAGAACACTGAATAGAAGTGCCCTGCGCTACACTGAGTGGAAAGTGCATGTGATGATGAGTGAAACGTCACCAGAAGGTTCCTTATACATTCCTCTTGTTGTTGCTGTTGTTAGGTGCCGTCGAGTCGGTATCCAACTCATAGCGACCCTGTGTACAACAGGCAAAACACTATTGTCAGTGCTTCTCTGTTGTTCACAGGGTTTTCAATGGCAGAATCATTTTTGGGAGTGGGTTGCCTGGTCCGTCTCCCAAGCTTACAGCACCTGGTGTTCCCAGGCGGTCTCCCATCCAGGTACTAACCAGGCCCGACCCTGCTTAGCTTCCCAGATCTGACGGGATCGGATACCACAGGGCTACAGCTGCAGGCAAACTATTGTCCAATTATGTTAGCCTCTTTTCCATTTCCCTGATGCTACTTCTTGTTAGGTGCCGTCGAATTGTGTCCGACTCATAGAGACCCTCATAGGGTTTTCAATGGCAGATTGTTTCGGGATTGCCTTGGGAGTGGGTTGCCAAGTCCTTCTCCCATTTTTGTGGTGCTGGGAATCGAACTCAGGACCTCATACTGCAGAGCGGTGCTCTGCCAACTGAGCTAAATCCCAGCCCCATATATGCCTGTTATTGGTTTGAAATTGTTCCAGTCTCTTCCAAATTGCTGAGAGTTTTGATCAGAGGGGGTGGTGAACTTTGCCAAATCCTCCATTTATTGCAGCACTGAGGCAGATTTTGACTCTTATTCTGTAAGTTTGCTGAACTATACCAATTAATTTTCAAATACTGAACAAATTCTGCATAGTCAGGATAAACCTACCATGGTCAAGATATATTCTCCTTTGCATATACTAGTGGATTTAGTTTACTAAGACGTTTAGTAAGGATTTTGCAGATAAATTCATTAGGAATATGGGTCAATCATTTTTTTCTTTCTAATATCTTTATTAATATTTTGGTATCGGGGTTATGCTGGCCTCATGAAATGAGAAGTAATTTTCTCTTTTTTGTTTTCTTGAGATGGCTTGTGTAGGGTTGGTGTCATCATTGTTGTTGCTAGGTGCCAACGAGTTGGTATCCGACTCATAGCGACCCTCTGTACAACAGGGGAAATACTATTTTCAGTGCTTCTCTGCTGTTCATAGGGTTTTCAATGGAAGATTGATTTTTGGGAGAGGGTTGACCGGTCTGTCTCCCAAGCCTACAGCTTCTGGTGTTCCCAGGTGGTCTCCCATCCAGGTACTAACGAGGCCCAACCCTGCTTAGCTTCCAAGATCTCGGATTCCACAGGGCTATGGCTGCAGGCAATATGGTGTCATCAGGTCACCTAATTATCATGAATTTATTTTAACAAGATTTTCCCCCATTCTTCTTTTTTTTTTTTTTAGCTTCAAGCCCATTTTATTTATAACATAGAAATTATTTCACACAGAGAAAATTAACATAAACCTTCCAAACCCAAGTGCAAAACACTGTGTACAGCATTTATAGATCACAAAAATCCCTGGACCATTTACAGTTGGCAGGGGCAAGCCTTGTGACATAAGCACAATTACATTCCTAACCAGAGTCTATGCAGTCATATTGCTTCCGTTTGGTCCAACTCATACTCAACTGTTAAAATGTGGTGTTAACTATTTTTTCTCTTTTTTCTTCTTAATTCTATGATGGATGTTCTCAAGTATTGAAACACACGTAGTCATGGCTGCCGTCTCTTCCTAATGGAGGCGCCATGATATTATTGTGAGGTATCTGGTAATCCTCAGTGTCATGAAATCGACCATGGACAAGATTGTCGAGCTACCCCAACCCTGCAGCGCTTACTTATGTAGTGTATCTTTTATATCTTTCGTCTTCAACCTACATAATTTTATATTTAAAGTGTATCTCCTGTAAATAGAATATAACTGGGTCTTGCTTCCTAGTCAGATACTATCAGATTCTCCTTAAAGTGTTCTTACCCAAAATTTATTTATCAAAACATTTTTTCTCATTTAAAAGATGTTGTATTAATCATAAGTTATTTGTCCTTGACACAGACTTGCCATAGATGTTAGGAAGTAACTTCCAAGGAATGAGTAACACTTCCAAGAGATACTTCATAGAATTTCTTTTGAATGGTTGTCTTTCTAATTTTATGGTTTTGTTATACGTCTTTCATCATCATCATCATCATCATCATCATCACTATCATCATCATCATCATTATTTCAGTCCACCTAAGATGTCTACCTTATTAATAAAATGGAGACGTGTCAATTGCCACTGGGTGATGGAGAGACAGAGAGAGATGGACAGGTAGAGACGAGAGAGAGTCCACCTTATTAATAAAATTGAGACATGTCAATTGCCACTGGGTGATGGAGAGACAGAGAGAGATGCACAGGTAGAGGAGAGAGAGAGAAAGAGAGAGAGAGAGAGAGAGAGAGAGGTAAACGCAGAAACACAGAGAGAAAAGAAAGAGGAGGAAGGGAGAAAAATCAGAATCTTAATTTTAATCTCCTGGTAGTTTTGTACAACTTTTTTCCCCACTCTTGGTAAGAGACTTAGTGATTCACACTACTTACCTATTTATCTCTTGTCTGTCATGGTGTGCAAAATTAACTTAGAAACAAAGTCACAGGGAATAAAGGCTACAGGACTCTGATCATAACGGGTTTCAAGCATCTATCCTGTGAAAGTCGGGAAGGCAGCCTTGCTATCACAACAGTTCTTCTAATGCTACCTTGAACAGGAGGGCTCCCTGCACAGTTTGGATTACAATCGCTCTTGTCTCCATGTGCAATGAATTTTAAGTCTTGCCTCTGTTTTTCTTTGAGGTACAGGGCATTGTCTAAATAAAAGCCTGAAAAGAGCTTTTGCAAAAAATAGCAACCAAATCTTTCTTCACATTATAAAACACACAATAAGAAATCAATAGTCTTCATTTCCCCAAAATAAAAAGGATTAGGTTAAAAGTTAGTTCAAAAATACACTAAAGCTCATTAGGCCTGCAGCTGTAGCCCTGTGGTGTCTGATCCTGTCAGATCATGGAAGCTAAGCAGGGTTGGGCCTGGTTAGTACTTTGATGGGAGACCACCTGGGAACACCAGGTGCTGTAGGCTTGGGAGACAGACCTGGCAACCCACTCCCAAAAATCAATCCACCATTGAAAACCCTATGAACAGCAGAGAAGCACTGACAATACTGTTTCACCTGTTGTACGCAGGGTCACTATGAGTCGGATACCAACTCGTTGGCACCTAACAACAACAAACAACAAAGTTCATTAATTTAGGTATAACAGCACAGTCTTCTTTCAGTTTTATGATCAGCAAATTTCACAATTTGCCTCCTAATGAGTGTGTTTAGTCCATTCACATTTACCCTAATTATGAACATAGCTGAATTTAGGTGTAATATTTTAATAGTTATGTTATCTCTGCCCCATGTTTATGTCCCTCTTTTTCTGCTTTCCTCGTTGCTCAGTGTTACAGTTTGGACCAAAATTGTCACCCAAAATTCACACTGTTCAGTCCCCAGCTGTCCTGGGAGGTTGTGGAAATTTGTGGGGGAAGAAGCAGCTCCCTGGGTCAGGCCTTTGGAGGGTTTTCACCCTGGATCCGAGGCTCTGCTCTGTTTCTCTGCTTCCTGCTTAGGAAGATGTAAGGTCCTCTGTCATGGGCCCCGTCTCCTGCCACTGCCCCACCTGCCCCACCACCACTGTGGACTGGTCTTCTAACTGTGAGCTTCCAATAGACTCGTTCCCACATAAGTTAATTTGGGTTGGTTTTTCTGCCACAGAAATGGCAGCTGACTCATATAGTCAGCTAATTTTCAAAATTCAATTTCAAATAATGTATTCTTAGCTACACCTTTTTCTGTTACTACCCAAGTGATTGCCTGTACCTGTAGCCCTGTGGCATCCGATCCCATCAGATCTCAGAAACCAAGCAGGGTCAGGCCTGGTTAGTACTTGGGTGGTAGACCGCCTGGGAACACCAGGTGCTGTAGGCTTGGGAGACAGACCCGGCAACCTACTCCCAAAAATCAATCCACCATTGAAAACCCTATGAACAGCAGAGAAGCACTGACAATAGTGTTTTGCCTATTGTATATAGGGTGTCCATGATTCGGACATGACTTGACACACCTAACAACAACAACCACCCAAGTGATTGTTGTATTGCTGTACTGGTTGTGAGAGACATCACTAACTTTTCAAAGTTGATTTAGAATTAATTTGCACCACCTAAAATGAGAATCTTGCCCTTTCCAACTCTACTGTACACTATGTGCTATATGCATATAGTACCCTCACCTGTCAAATATATTACAAGGCAAATACTATAAATTACTCAAAACCATGGCCACCTTAAACTTCCATGCATATTTTTAAGAATTAAGATAAACCAGATTTTTTTCCCCTAGGAGTTATAAGCATATTGATAATTTCCAAGTCTCTCTTATCTTTCCTGGCATCTATGTTTCCATCGGGCTGGGATTTAGCTCAGTTAGTAGAGCGTTGCTCTTCAGTCTCTGAGGTCCCGAGTTTGATTCCCAGCACCGCAAAATGGGAGAAGGACCTGGAAACCCACTCCCAAGGCAATCCTGAAACAGTCAGCCATTGAAAACCCTAGGACGGTTGCTATGAGTCAGACACGATTCGACAGCACCAAACAACAACAACAATGTTTCCATCATTTGATTTTAATCTAAGGAAATTCCTGGCCTATTTTTTCCAATGCAAGCCCACTGGGGAATAATGCTCTTGGTTGTTCATTTGCAAATACCTGCATTTTCTCTTCACTCAGGAGGAGTATTTTCCCTCTATGTAGAATTGCTGTCTAACATGCGCTTTTCCTTGAGCACTTTAACAACATCAGTCCCGTATATCGTGGCCTCCAGTGGTCTTGTGGAAGCGCCAGCAGTCCTTAGGGTCCTTGTTTCCCTGTGAAGTGTCACATTCTCTGGCTGCCTTCAAGACTCTCTTTCCCTTGGTGTTTATCAACCTGACTATGGTGTGCCTAACAGTGGTGCTGTTTGTATTTAGTTTGCCAGGCAGCCACTAACCTTGAATTTGTGCACTTAGATTTTCCCCCAAATTGTGGATAAATGTGTCTATTATTGTTGCAAGTGGGGCCTCTGGGTAGGTTTTTGTTTTTTTTATGCAGAGTCTATATTGCAATTTACATAACTCTGAGAGGGGCTACTCTACCATGGTGGGAGTAAAACTATTGCCCCCCCAGAAAAATGAAGAAACTGAAGCAAAGGAGCTAAGTAACTTGGGAGGGTGTACCACTCCAAAGGAATAGTTTTACATCAAAAGACAATGAGTTTCTCATTTTACAGGAAATACAGCTATGCTACTTATGAGGTGATCTTAGCTGTCCTGGTCCCAAGCCAGGTGACTGCCTCTCTTCATTCCTACCATTCAAATACGTCCCCCAGGACAGCCCATGCTTGGACTCATCATGACTGTGACCACTGTGTAGGACCTTCCATCACAAATCTGCATGGGACTGCACCCTGCTGGGAGCATGGAGGACTGTGTGCGATGGAGGAGGGAGCTGGCCCTGGGGTGGGGGTGAGGGGTTGGCCCACCGACTATTCAAACACGGAAACCGGAAATGCAGAGAGCCTTCTGCTGTAAGATGGTTCCTACTTTGTTGTTGTTGTTGTTGTTGTTGTTAGGTGCCGTCAAGTCAAGTCCGACTCATAGCGACCCTATGTACAGCAGATCGAAACACTTGCCGATTCTGTGCCAGGCAAACCATCTTATTTATGTTTAAGCCCATTGTTGCAGACACTGTGTCAATCCATGTGGTGGAGGGTTTTCCTCTTTTCCGTAGACCTGCCACTCTTCCAAACATGATGTCCTTCTCCAGGGATTGTTCTCTCCTGACTACATGTCCGAAATATGTAAGACGCAGTCTGGCCATTCTTGCTTCCAAGGAGCACTCTGGTTGTACCTCTTCTAGGACAGATCTGTTGGTTCTTTTGGCAGTCCATGGTATATTCAATAGACGTCTCCAGCACCACAATTCAAA
>VMDO01023892.1:0-30744 GCA_007922755.1 Pedetes capensis
ACAGACAAAAGGATGGCCTCAGCCTCTCTTTTCCTGCCTGCCCTGGGTTCAATCTCTAGGCAGCTTTGGCACTCTGGGTCAGCAACAGAGGATGTCCTATCTTCTCTGAGCTCCCTGTGAGGGGTATGGCCTCAGGCACCCTGGGCCTCAGTTTCCCCATCCTGTACTGAAGGTTGTTGATGTGGACTTTCTCTCCCACATCTTCCTGGGCCAGCCATCACCCCCTCTCATGGGGAAGGTCCATGGCCGGGCATCACAGACACCCTGTCTTTCTGCCCACCCCCTTTCTTCAGGAAGTCTGTCATCCAGCTTGACCTGGCCAACACCAAGAAAGCGATGATTGTCCCCGCATTTGAGACGCTGCGCTACCGGCTCTCTTTCCCCAAGTCAAAAGCAGAGTTGCTGTCGATGCTGGACATGGGAACCCTCTTCACGTTCCGGTAAGTGACCCTTACTACTATCCTCTGGGGTGCCCAAAGGACCGACCTCTTTCCTGGAATACCCAGACAGCAAAGCGGCTGACCCAGAATTGCTGGCTGGCGTTGGTCCATTGTAAGGCCAGAGAAAGTCCTACTCACTCCCCCACAGTGTTCTTGGAATCGCCTCTTTCCTCAGATCCCCTCTGCCATGTACTTGGCTTTCTACGTGGAGAAGTGATACTGTGGTCCAGATAGAAGGACAAGAAAGCCAAGCTTCTTTCTTTCCGTACTTTTTCTAAACTCAGTTCAGGAGCCCACTGCCCTCTCCTGGCTCTGAATTTTCCTATGTGCTTGTCCATTCTTCCACTTGGTGAGTGGGCTCCATTCTGTGAGGACCGTGGGGAAGATTTCCCCCTTTTGATGCTTGCATTCTGTTCTCAAAGCCCTTCAGACTAGGAATGGACAGCTGTTGCTTCAATATAAGATCTTTGGGGTGACTCCAGAGTCACATACAGCCGATGTGGGAGCTGATGGCTACAAAGAACACACATTCAAGGAGCTATGCCACTGGCTGTCCACAGTGCCCCCAGGAGAGTGCAGATTGCACAGGGGCACATGGGTACTGTCTCATCCAGACAGACTGAGGCCTTCAGTGGTGGCGGTGGGTGCAGAGGAGGAGGTGCCATGCTGGCCTCTGGACGGAGATGCTTCTTGCCTGCTTCTGTTAAAGTGAAGTCTCCCTTTTGAACGATGTAAGAATGGCCAGCCCTTCCTTTGCATTAAAAAGCTTACAGGTCTAGGCCACCTGAATTGTAGTCCAAAGACTGTAGGCATAACAACTTAAGTTTTTTTATCACTAAAAATTTTCTAGAAGTTTCTAAAAGGTTTTCTCAAACTCTTTTGTAAAAATAACTCTTTGAGGTTATCATAATCATTCAAAAGTGCAGTTCATATTTTATAGAGAGTAAAGAGGTGTTTGGGAGAAGGGCCGGGCATCCCACTCCCAAAAAATAATCTGCCATTGAAAACCCTATGAACAGCAGAGAAGCACCGACAATAGTGTTTCCCCTGTTGTATGTAGGGTCGCTATGAGTTGGATACCAACTCGATAGCACCTAACAACAACAACAACAAAGAGGTGTTTATGAATCAAGACTCACACACCAGCCTTCATTCTCCATCCAGAATTCTGGAAGGTGGCCTGGAAGGGTTAATTCCCCCTAAACCATGCCTCCCAGGTTTCCAGAAAGAAATAACAACTGCCCTTTACTGAGTGCTTGACATGTGCCAGGCATCGTGATCAGTATATTTAATCCTCATAACAAATCGGAAATAGATACTGTTGTTTCCATTTTACAGGTAAGACACTGAGGCTCTCTGAGGTCAAAGAATTTGCCGAGTAACTCATGACCAATAATTGACAGAGCCAGGAGTCAGGCCAAGTCTAAGGAACCAATGAGCCCATGTTATTAACCAAAACAGCATTGGGTTGCTGACAAGTCCCCCATTTTCCTCCCAGTCAGTGTAAGGACTTGTTCCTGGAGATGGAGACTTTAAGATCAAACCTTTGTCTGAGTCTCCCGCAGCCACGGTAGCCTGATGTCTGGCAGATTTCCAGGGTGTTCTTCCTTCCATCTCCAACCCCATGTGATCTGAGAACTCATTTCAAGGCTATGTTCTTGGGCGTGCGAGCTGGGGTCTGGCCTGCTGTGTCCATGATTACTGCCCTGGCCAACAGCTTGCAAGCCACCATGCCAAGTACTAAATTACAGACCTTCCCTCAGAGAAATTGCTTTTGTCACCTGTTCTCTAAGTAATGAACACTTAAGCCTCCCAGCAGCTGCAACCCACTGCCTACCATACCGGGCAAGAGAAAGCATCTACACCCCTGCACATCCTCTAGGCACCTGGTTCTCAGAGTGTGGGTCCTAGGCCAGTAGCATCACATTGCCCAGGACCTTCTTAGAGACTCAGAGTCTCAAGCCCTGCCAGGATGTTCTGAATCAGACACTGCGGAGCTGGAACCAACCTTCCACCTGGCTCTGATGTACATCAAGTCTGAGAACCACTGCTCAAAACGCCCCAGATCACCTCTTGGCTATATTACATTTGGCATGGCCAGGAAATAGCTCTCATCATCTCGGTACTGTTTTGGAGGCTACTTGGGGTTGCTGGTCTCCGAGAGCAGCCGCTCAAGTCCAGTGTCTGATAGACTGACAGCAGGCTCCTCAGGCAGTTTTCAGGCTGTGCCTTGTTTTCAGGGCGGGTTAATTGTGACTTCACTGTGTCCCGTTCTGCCCAGCCATTCAGCACGTTGTCAGAGGTCCAGGCTGAGTGGATAGAAGCTGCATCCCCAGCCAGATGAGCAGAATTGACCCAGCTGTCTCTGCCCTCCCCTTCCCTTTTTAGCTCTTTTTCACTTTATAGTAGGCCAAGAGTTTAGATTCTAAAGACGGAGAACAAAGCACCAGGCGAGGTGGTGCACGCCTGTAATCCCAGCAGCTCGGGAGGCGGAGGCAAGAGATTTGCAAATTCGAGACCAGAGGCAGTCTGCATAATTTAGTGAGACCCTGACTCAAAAAAAGTAAAAACAATGGGCTAGATGCAGCTCAGTGCTCCAGCACTTGCAAAGTATGCAAGCACGAGGCCCTGGGTTCAACCTCCAGGACTGCCAAAAAAAAAAAAAAAAAAGATGGAGAACAAATAAAATGGCCCTCAATATGCTGAGACTACAGAGGGCAAGACCCCTATGAAATGACATTCTTATCGAAGAGGGAAAAAAGGAGAAATAATGAGCCTATCCTCATTTTTTTAATGAATTACTATGAATCAGACATTGCCCTGAGGTTTTTTTGTTTGTTTGTTTTTGTTTTTGTTTTTTTTCTTTGTTTATTTTGGTTTTTTGTTTTTTGTTTTTTGTTTTTTGTTTTTTGGTACTGGGGGTTGAACCCAAGGTCTCGCGCTTGCTTGCATGCTTTGCAAGTGCTGGACCACTGAGTTGCCACCTCCAGCCCGTTTGTTTTTTTGTTTTGTTTTGTTTTGTTTTTACTTTTTGAGACAGGGTCTTGCTAAGTTACGCAGACTGCCTCTGGTCTCAAACTTGCCATCCTCCTACCTCTGCCTCCCAAGCCACTGGGATTATAGGCGTGCGCCACCGTGCCCAGCGCTGCCCTGAGTATTTTATGTGGTTCAAGTTACTTCGCCCTCATCCGTTCGTGAAATAGGTATTCTTATTCTCTCCTGTTTGACCAGGAGAAGGGAATGAAGGTACAGGGTAGGGAACTCGTCCATGCTTGGTGAATGACCAAATTGAAACGCAGGCAGGCTGCCTTCAGAGCCATTGTGAGTAACCATCTTGTTTAACTGCCTCGTAGTAATCTAGCGTTTGCTGAATGCCTTCTGCAGGCCAGCACTGTGCCAAGCTCTTTGCCTTGTCTCACTCAAGCTCCTTGGCAATTCATCACAATAGGTATTATTTCCCCCAGCTGATGTAAGAGGAAACTAAAGCGCCGCTAAAGCGCTTTTTGTGCCGGGCCCTCAGCTCTAAGTGGCAGAAGCAGAGTTTGAACCCTAGCCCAATGGCCCCACTGTGCTGCACTTGGAACCTAATGGGTTCTCGGCCATCACTTATGCTGTACTCATTCCATTAGAGGCACCAGGTGTGACGAGAGCCTGCTCAGCAAGTTCACAAATGGAAAATCAACTACTTCTTGGCCCAGTTTTTGGATTAGGCCTGTGATTGGCATCTCTTGCAATATCCTTTCTCACACTCCCATTTAAGTGGCATTGTTTAGTCAGCTTTCCTTCCTTTCTTTCCTTTCTTCTTTTCTTTTCTTTTTTTTATTTTTATTTTATTTTTATTTTTTTGTGGTTCTAGGGGTTGAACCCAGGCCCTTGCACTTCCATGTTTTGCAAGTGCTGGACCACTGAGCTACACCCTCAGCCCATTTCTTTTACTTTTAGAGACAGGGTCTCCCTAAGTTACGCAGACTGGCTCTGGTCCCGAACTTGCAGTCCTCCTGCCTCTGTCTCCTGAGCCACTGGGATTACAGGTGTGCGCCACTGCGCCCATCTTTTTTTCTTTTTTCTTTTTTTCTTTTCTTTTTTCTTTTTTTTTTTTTTTTGTCACCATCAAAGTGGCTGGTTTGGGTGGACATTGGCACACTGCTGGAGCTGAGGTTGAAGTCCCACTCCTCCCTAGTCTGCCTGTCTCACCCAGCATGATAGCTGGATGGAAGTCCACCTGTTGGCCAGTGCCTGTTCAGCCACACTGGGTGGTTCCCTGAGGGTCTGGAGGAAGTGCAGCCTCAGAGGCAAGAGAGCAAATTGAGGAGGAGCCAGTCCTGCACCTGCAAAGATCTTATTTCCAAATAGGTTTCATTTACAGGCACTGGGTTAGGAGCATGGCTTTTGAAGGGACACAGTGCAGCCCAGGAAGACTGTATGCATTGCATCTCTTCTTCCTCCAGATCAGGAGAGCTTGGAAATCTCAGCTTCTTTCTCTCTACCCCATTGCTTTGCTCCACGTGTCCCAGGTACCACGTCTGGACGAAAGGCCACGCACCTACAAACTTCGCCAAGTGGCGGACTGCCACCACGCCTTACCGGGTTGAGTGGGAGGCCGATTTCGAGCCATATGTTGTCGTGCGACGAGACTGCCCTGAGTACGACCGGAGGTTTGTGGGCTTTGGTTGGAACAAGGTGGCTCATATCATGGAACTGGATGCGCAGGTGAGAAGAACAGAGCATCACCCGGTGGTGTGGGGGAAAGAAAAAGGCTTAGATCTTAGAGATGAAAGGGGACCTTGGAGATAAGCAAATAAAAGGGACCTAAGAAGGGATAAGATGCGCTCAGGGATCTAGAGTGTGAATGTGCTAATCTTAAGCCATCACCGATGATCGGCAACCATTGCTCTTCCTCTTATCCTTGCATGAGAGTTGCATTCCTGGCCAGGACCAGACAATGTCAGTGTCCTGTGACAAACCATTTTACCCACTCTTGGGTAAAGTGGTGAAGAGGAGCAAGTGATGATCATTCACCACTCACTCTTTGAGCTGTTAGGGACAGAAAGTATCGTGAGAGCACCATATAAATGGCACCACGCATGCCGTAAAGACACAGCTAATTAGTTCACCCTTTAATCAAAAGGGCAATGATTTTGGAGCTGTATTCAGTCTTAAAACCCTTCCTTCGTTCCATTGATACTTACTGAGCACCTCCTGGAGAATTTTAATAGGTGAAACCAGGGTCCTGCAAACTTTCTCTGGGAAGAAACAAATAGGAAGGGTTTGGGGCTCTGTGGGACCTCTGTGGGTTTCCTTTGCAACTGCACCACCTCACCATTGGAGTTCTGTCATAGACATTCTCTAAGCAAATGGCTACAGCTGTATTCCAGTACAGCGTCATTTACACAGACCTGTAGCGGGCCAAACAGGCTGGAGTTTGTCGATCCTTGTATTAAACAAACAGAAGCAAAGATGCTCAAAGTCAAGTATTTTGTGCAAGCTCCTGGGGTGGCCCTGAACAAGGCCACTCCAAAGCTGCTGTGCTGTCCGTGAGCTGCCCTCTGCTTGCTTCAACAGGAGAAGGATGCCTGGGTCTCCCCAACCCCACTTTCTTTGCATACTTTTCTCCAAGGCTTCCCCTCCACAGGTGCGGTGTAAATAGTTCCCAGCAAGAGCCCTGTGGGGCGTTGCCCTGCCTCTGGACTCACTCAGGCCATGAGCGGGAACCAGCGGCCAAAGACCCGTCGTCTGGTGAGGGGGAGCCGGGCTCCCAGGAGCCGCGCCACCCATAAAGGAGGCTTACACCCACGGCTGCTCTGAGAAGCCTTGAAAAGGCAGGCTCACAGGCTTCTGCCCACAGTGGCTCCTTGCTTCTTTTCTTCCAGAGGAAGACTCCAACTCTGAATGCTTTTCTCTAACAGCTCTTTATTTCTTCCTTGTCCGCCCCAGTCAATGGAATGGACCCAGACTGCTCTGTGTACCGCCCTTATATACTCTTCTGGAGCTAGCCAGGGACCAATCAGAGGCAGTCACCCCATACGGGTTTCAGCCAATCAAAGAGTGGTTCCAGAACGCTCCAATCAGGAGCTGTTCTGGGGTTTATAAACAGCCAATCAGTATCGAGGGGGCTGAGGCAAGGGAATAGATGCCAGCGCCATCTTGGGGAGTTCGAGTACCCCAGTTCTCATATGTAGGGCAAAGGTGACTGCCTGGGGAACAAACCTCAGTCCTCCAAGGGAGCCTAGATAGGCCCCAGGGCAAACTGCCTCTCTAGGCAGTGCCCTACAGAGCCCCTCAAATTTGGGGACAGCTGGGATTGGATGTTCAGTGTGCTGTCCGTGGAAATCACCGGGAGAAATGTCACACAGTCCCACTGTGATTAGGAGCCATGGTGTTGGTTAAAGGTGGCAGAACAGTGTCCATATGGAACAAAAGGAAGTGTGGCCTTTAGTATCCATGGTTTCAGTTATACTCAGAAGGCCTGCAAACATAGCCTGGCCACAGACACCGCTGCTCCCAGACAGCAACGTCTAGTCAACCTCAGCTTCTGCTCAAAAGGAAAGAACTGGGATAGTCCTGTGTCCAGCAGTGTTGTGAGGTGAAGCCATTCAAAGAAAGTTCATTTTTCCAGCACTGAGCCCTTGGCTTGGTTAGTTTTAAGCAGTTTTGCACAAGTCTTAAAAATGTGTTCTGAGCCGTGCACAGTGGCACACGCCTGTAATCCCAGCGACTCGGGAGGCAGAGGCAGGAGGATCGCAAGTTCGAGACCAGAGGCAGTCTGCATAACTTAGTGAGATCCTGTCTCAAAAAGTAAAAAATAATAATACTAATAATAATAAATAAATAAATAAATAAATAAATAAATAAAAAATTGGGCTGAGGGTGCAGGTCAGTGGTCCAGCACTTGCAAAGCATGCAAGTGTGAGGCCCTGGGTTCAACCCCTAGTATCACAAAAAAAAAAAAAAAAAAAAGGAAAGAGAGAGAGAGAAAGAAAAAAGAAGAAAACATGATCTGTTTTTCTTTCTTGGCCTCACACATGTCCAATGCAGTGTTAGCCTTTCCAGTGACTTAAGGAAGGAAGAAATTAAGGCACATGGGGCAGGTCACAGAACCCCCCTTCCGTTGGGGTTGGTGGGACTGACAGGGTGCTTTGCCATGGAGACACCCCAGACAGCCCAGCTCGGCAAGTTCTCCTAGTTCCTCTTCCTGATTTTTCTCACTCCTCACCCTCAGCTGCCACTCCTTGCTGCTGTAGTATTCCACCTGTAACGGCTGCCTTTCCCGTCCTCCATTTGCCTTCCTGGGTTTATTCCTGTCTGTTCTGAGCTGGGAGACCAGATGACCCAAGCGTCTCAGACATGATGTCTAAACATCAGAGTAAAATCATGGAGTGAAAGCATGCTGAGTTCTCTAAGTGACAGGTCCTATGTGTCTGTCACCTCTTTGGGCTATTCTTAGGCCCTTCATGTTTGGACAGAGTTTTGTGCTGTGTCCTGGAGATCCAGGAGGTTACTTGATGATGGCGTGACTTGTAATAAGGGGGAACTGGGGAGAGTTTTCTCCATGGTGAACTTCTGTCCAGCTAAACATTTGCTTTTATTTTCTCCCTGGCTTTCATTCGGTCTTTGTTCCCTCTTTGGTACTGATCAGTGGAAGCTGTCAAAACTCATGAGTCCTGTGAGGAATCACTTCGACAGATGTCAGTTAATTGAGGAAAAACCTATCAATGGCTGCCTTATCTGGGAGTGACTGCATGAATGTGACTGAGGTCACATTTACCAAGGGACTGTCAGGGACGGTGAGCTCTGCTTAGCACTCTCCGTACTGTATTGATGTCACCCTCATGGTCATCCCGCAAGGTAGAGATGACCACTGTCACTCCATAGATGAGAAAACCAAGGCTCAGACAAGTCAAGTATTTTGTGCAAGCTCGGGGGGTGACCCTGAAGGAGGCCACTCCAAAGCTGCTGTGCTGTCCGTGAGCTGCCCTCCGCCTGTTGTCCATCTCCCATTCCTTCATTCATACCCATCTCGGTGGCCTGCACCCTGTGTCACCCTGGGCTCCCCCAGTTCTCATGCCGCTCTTGGCTTTCTCCTTACAGGAATACGAATTCATCGTGCTGCCCAATGCCTACATGATCCACATGCCTCATGCCCCCAGCTTCGACATCACCAAGTTCCGTTCCAACAAGCAATACCGCATTTGTCTCAAAACCCTGAAGGAAGAGTTCCAGCAGGACATGTCCCGCCGCTATGGCTTCGCCGCCCTGAAATATCTCACGGCCGAGAACAACAGCTAGCGCCGAGAAGCCCACCATGCGCGAGTCACATGCCGCAGGGGAAGAGCCCCTCGCAGGTGGGGTCCCGGCCTTCAAAGTCACAATCGAGCAACGCTTTTTGGGTTGTTTTTCTTTGTCTCTCTGGCCCCACAAAGATGCTCTCACTTCCAGGATCTTGGACAAGGATCCAGCCAGCCTCTGTCTGCCTTCCCAGAGGGTAGAAAAATAGCCCACGGACCGAAGTTGCTTCACATACGGGCTATCCACTTACTAGAAAGCTACAGACCAAGACAGGGCTCCTGGATGTTTCCATTGCTCTTTCGTAGTTATGGGTCCCATCATAGAAAGAGAGAAAGGGAAGTCATAAGGCTGTGCATTAGTCATCCCAGGAAGTCAAAGCAAGATATCTCTTCCTTTGGAGGAAACGTTCTTTTCCCTGCTCTGTAGCTGGGTCACCAAGGACCTGAACCAACCATCTGGAAAACCCTATGGGAATATCGTATCCACAGGGTCCTGGAGGTGGGGTGGATTGGTTCTTCATCTTCACAGTCACTCTGATTTTGTTTTGATTTGTTTTAGTTTGGGAGATTTTGTTTAATTTTGATCTGGGAATCCAAATAGAAAATCTGACCCTTTAAGGCTCTCAAGGAGAATCAGCTGCCTCCACCAACGTCCCCCTCTCAGCAGTGGCTCAGCGAGGACAACGAGAGTCCTAAGCGAATATCCGAATATGGGCTGCTTCCCTCAGGATTAGCACCGAGGCCCTGTGACTTTGAATGCCTACTTTTCAGAACCCAGGGTTTCAACGGGGACTGCGGAAATAGGAGGCTGACCACTGTATACCAGTTGCATTTTCTGCGGGCAGTGACTGCCCACAGAGAAAGGGCTTTGAAGGAACTGTTTCAGGGCCCGTGGAAGTACCAACCACTCAGGCCTTTGGAAGAACTCCAGTAGTTCATGGGGGCTGGGTCTGAAGATTCCCGTGACCACGCTGAGGCCACAGAAAGGACAGGGTCGGGTTCCTCTGTGTTCTTCTCTACTTCACTGTGGATGGGGGAGGTGGTGACCTCTGTCTTCCCTTAAGACCTATCTGGGGGTAGGCAAGCACCTCACCGTTATGCAGATAGAGGAGACACTGGACTTGCTGCCCATTTTCTTTACTCTTCACTGTTAATGTTGTGTTTACATTGATGAGAACAGGAGTTAATGCCCTCCCCTCCGCTGGGCTGTTTGTATTGAGTTGCCATGTGACCAGCGAAAGCTGCATTCAATAAACGAAAGTACGGACTGTTTCTTCCCCATTCCCCTCCTGGTCTTGTAAGAAGCCACCAAGACACACACTTCAGTAGAAAGGGGAAAATGAAGATCCATCAGCCGCGGCTTCGCACTCTCTCTTTGCCCGTTATTATCTTTCTCATCGTTTGAACTTTAACCATTTTTGCTTCTTGCCCAAGGTTGGGGTTCACTTTACCCTCAAGCATTCAACCCATTTGCAAATTTTCCATCTGACTTCTGTCTCACTGGAGAAGCCAGATGTTTTCTTATATCAGATGTGTACGTTGTGGGAATCTTTAGCGAAGGGAACACTCCAGCCCTTTGGCCTGCTAGTCCTGGGGAGCCCCACAGCAATCTGACTGGTGGGACCCCTGCATGGGGTGTACTCAAGTGGATGTTCCACTGGAATTTCCACAAAATGAAGAAAAATGCAATTAGGACCCATCCTCTTCCCAATGGAGATAAGTTTATGTATACATGATGATACAGATAAATATAGAGAGAGACCATATGCAGATGCAGCATAGATACAGCATTTATTATTACAGAGGTAATACATGAACACTGTAAGCAGGAAAACATTGTGAAAAGTGTTCAAGGCATGTAAAGTCAATTTGTTCAGTAATATTCTGGAGCCAGTTCCTACAGACTCCCAAGAAATTACTGTATGCATCTTTTTCAAATTCCCAGGCTTAGTGAACCCCTACCTGACCCCAAGAGCTGTTGTTAAATGTTTCCCAGCAGCAAACCACTGCCTTTTCCTCTCCCCTGCATACACACGCATGTGTGCGCACATGCAAATTCCTCTTCCTTTCCCAGAGAGGCCGATGCTAGTAGATACATTTTGAGTTACCAGCTGTTTGAGCCGAGTTGAAAGTCAGCTGGTAGTCCTGGTTCCTTTGTGTTAAAAATCAAATTTTAACTCCCTAAAGCTTTTTTTTTTTAATTTGTCTTGGCATCCAACTCATGCCCAGCCATCTTGTTATCACTGTGTTTATGGGCATAGCTAGTGACTATATAATTTGTCACCCAGACTAGGTCACCTCTGAGAATGAAAGAAGGTGCTAATTAGTTGAGGCAATAGATACAAACAGGAAGATGGTGTAGCTTCATGCACACAGAATTTATTAAAGCCAGAAGTTGACACTTTACACCAATAGGAGAAAAACCCTATTTCTCCAGACAGGTGCCTGACACTCTAAGCCGATCCCACTTAAGATTAAAGCTCAGATATTGGCTGGTGCCCAGGTTCAACACAGGCTGCCAGTCTGATGGAGACTGAGGTCTGCAGAGCCAACGGCATGAATTCCCAGAACTTCCGGTGGGAGCAGCAGCTGTGTTCCAGCCCCAGCCCCTGTGTGCAGTCATTTGGGCAGAGGCAATCGCAAATGATGATGATGGATTTATCTCAGTTCCCAGGGGTAAAAAAAAACTTTTTGAGTGAGTCACACTGATGCTTTCATGCCAGTACCATCTTGGCCTTGAGTTAAAAGAAAGGAAAGAATTCTCCCATTAGCCCTGGTGTTGCTTAGTGTCCAGGAGAACTAAAGTTATTATACAGCCACTAGGATCTAGGCACAGGGGTGCATGCCTGTAATCCCAGTGACTTGGGAGGCAGAGGCAGGAGAATCTCAAATTTGAGCCTGCATAACTTAATAAGACCTTGTCTCAAAATAAAATGAAAAATGGGCTGGAGGTGCAGCTTTCAGAGCATGCGTAAAGCCCTGTGTTTAACTCCCCAGTACCACAAAAACAAATATAAATAATGAATAAGTAGTCACTAGGTTCAAGAACCTTTTGCATGCTGAACTCTCAGAGCAGAGCTACAAAGGGGATTTTACTGTTTATCAAGGAGAAAACTGGGTGTGCTCTGTGAAGTTAAGTAACTACGTGCATTACCAAATGCACATAGTCAAGATATGGCAGGATCAAAATTTAAACCTAATCCTGCTTGTTTAATCCAAAGCCACATAATTGGCAATGCTACTCTTTTCCCCAGTAAGAAGGAGCCCGGTATGAAATATGGGCAGACAAGAGGATTTAAACCTACAAAGGAAGCTTAGTGGATCTCTGGACTTTCCCCCTCGTCATTCATTCAATAACACAGTCCAAGCAGCAGACTCTCCCACGTGCTCCAAGTCGTCCTGCGCTCATGGACGTCCTGAAAATCCATGTGAAAAAGATAGAGCTGAGCAGTCTATAATGTTATGCAGACAGCTGGGCTCAACTCTTGTTAGTTGTTAGGTGCCGTCGAGTCGATATCCGACTCAGAGACCCTGCGTACAACAGGCAAAACACTATTGTCAGTGCTTCTCTGCTGTTCATAGGGTTTTCAATGGCAGATTGATTTTTTGGGGGGAGTGAGTTGCTGGGTCCGTCTCAGAAGCCTACAGCACCTGGTGTTCCTGGGGGGTCTACCATTCCAAGTACTAACCAGGCCTGACCCTGCTTAGCTTCAGAGATCTGATGGGATCAGATGCCACAGGACTACAGCTGCAGGCGGGCTCAACTCTAGGGGACACCAAATGACTCCCTGAATGCTCCTCCTGAGTTGTTTCCTACATTACATGGCACAGGTAGGGTCACAACGTTTTAAGCTCCGCCTTGGACCCAGCTCAGCACACTGCTTCAGAATGATCTCTCTGAATGTGTCCAGCTGATTTGCAGAGCACATATTGGCTGAGTTGACTAATAGGTTCTTTGTGCCCCATCATGAAAAGACAGACCCTACTTTAATTCTGTTCCTTTCAAAGACTCTACTGTCTTTGAGTTAAGGCCTCATTTGTGATCACCAGGCTTTTAGGGGTCTCTGTGTCAGTGGAGAGACGTGATTAAAATCCCCTCTCAGACGTAGCCTCTGCATGCTCTTGGTAAAGATAATAAGAACTATCACTTGTTGAGCCAAGATTTCTATGGTAGTTGTCACTGATGGATGCTCAAGGCCATGTTATAAGAAAGGTATCCCTCTTACTTAGCCCACAGAACTAGCTCTCAGAAATGACATGACTTGCTCGGGATCACACAGATTATTAGTGGAGGCCTCAGGATTAGAACCAAAATCTGACTGGCTTCAAAAACCCTTGTCTTTTCACTCATACAAGCTACAAACTCCCATGTGAAACTGCAATCAGCTTAGCTGCTGGGCTTACACAGTCATATCTTCATGTGGTTTAGCTTGATATATTCAGTTGCCCTCTGTTTTTTTTAATCCTAAGTGTCAATTTTTCAGTTCAATGCCATTGAAATTTATGAAATGTCAGGCATCTCCAAAGTATCTGAAACCTCAGAGGTTTCAGGCCCGTAGAATTTAGTGTTGGGAACACCATGGTCTTTGTCTTCATTCATTTAACAAAAGCATCCTTCGTAAGTCGCCTTTCATTTCTAGGAATGACTGGTGAAATCTGAAAGGAGGCAACGGGGATCCCACAAAATCACAGGCTTTCCAATTGTCGATAGTTCGTGGATTTGGTCACTGCTTTGTTCCAGCACATTCAGATCATCTTGAGCGACACAGTGACTTCCAGAATGAAAAAACATGCCAGTCGTATCTAGGAAAGGTTTTCTCAAGGTGTGATAATAAGGCCATCTGATCAATGAGGCTGAGATGGTGTCACGCAGTCATTGGCAGGGCTCGCTCAGAGCTGAGCTCCTTGCCTCACTCCTGGGTAAGTTATGCTGCTATAGTGCCAAATACAGAAATAAGAGCTTCAGTGACATCAATAATTTCTTGGCACTGTATCATCCCTGAGTTCTATGAATAGTTTATTGAGCACCTGCTTGGTAATAGGGATTATGACTATAAGAGTAGACCAGGTACAATCTCCTTTCATGAGATACACAGTTGCCTAGACAGCAGAAAAGTAAACACAATGCTAAGATAGGTTTCACCTTATCACCTTCACAAAAACAATGTTAGTTTTCTTTTCATTGATCTATTCCTGCAACTCTGTGCTTTCAAACTTACACAAGAATGCTCTGAACATTCTAATACTGTTTCAGAGCCTAAATATCTTGTATGGAAAAAATCATACAAATCACTTTTGTGTACCTTGCATTTAGACTTACCCGTTAATGTTTTGCCACAAATACTTCATAGGTCTCTGTATTTTTTCTGAAACACCTGAGAGTGAATTGTAGATGCTATATCTCTTTAAATATTTCAGAATGGCTGCGCACAGTGGCGCACACCTGTCATCCCAGCGGCTGGGGAAGTGGAGGCAGGAGGGTGACAAGTTCGAGACCACAGGCAGTCTGTGTAACTTAGGGAGACCCTGTCTCAAAAAGTAAATAAATGGGCTGGGGGTACGGCTCAGTGGTCCAGCACTTGCAAAGCATTTAAGTGTGAAGCCCTGAGTTCAACACACCACAAAAAAAAAAAAAAAAAAAAAAAAGTATAAATTTCATAGCCAGGCATGGTGGCTCATACCTGTAATCCCAGTGACTCGGTGGGCAGAGGAAGGAGGATGGTAAGTTCGAGGCCAGAGGCATCTTGTACAACTTAACAAGACCATGTCTCAAGATTAAAAAAAAAAAAGGGCTGGGGTGCAGCCCAGTGGTAGAGCACTTGGAAAGAATGTGGCAAGGCCCTGGGTTCAGCCCTTCAGTACCACAAAATAACTAACTAACTAACTAACTAATTATTTTAGCATGAATTTCTTAAAAACAAGACATTCTCCATGTAACTACAACACAAGGATCAAATCAGGGAACTTTAACAATACTATCATCTAATATGCAGTCTACATTCAGTGTTTGCCAATGGTCCTAACAATGTCTTTAGGGCAGTGACCCACACCCAAGCTCATCCCAGCCCACCCCAACAACAGGATCCAATCCAAGGTCACATATTGCATACCATTGTCTGTATTCTCTAAGAAGGAACAGTTCTTCCATCCTTCTTGTGTTTAACGACGACAATATTTTTGAAGGGTCTAATCCCGTTGTTAATTTAGTGCTTTGAATGAAAACTAGGCTTACATAAATGGGCATAAATAGGCATATATGCATATGTAACTTCTGAGTTTACATCTGTATACACACACAAACACACTGAATAGTATGTATGTATGTGTGTGTGTGTGTGTGTGTGTATACTGAACATCTGAGTCCATTAATATGTGTGTGCTTGTGTGTACAGTGACAAAATTTTATGACAGGTGCTGTTATAGAAACTAGATGCAGAGTGTTCCCCATCCATGTGTCTAAGCCCTTTCACACAACACTGCTTCATGACGACATGAACCGTGCTGGAAAGCACAGACACTGAGAAGTCAGGACTCGGAAGCAAGGGAGGGGAACAAACGTGTTGATCGAGAGACATTTTTCTTATCCAATCTGTATTGAAAAGTGGAAGGCATTATCTCCATTTTAAAGTTAAGGAAACAGCTCCGAGAAGTTTAACAAAAGCTCTGAACATCGAACCTACGTCTCTATGGCACCAACATGTATGTTTTCGCTTGTTCATTTTCCCGAGGATTCAGGTAAACACAAGATTGCAGACTGTTTTTGAAAGGACTGTTTAGTGGTCAGAATAAGCCTAGTCATTGGGAAATTGATCTTGTCTTTGGCCCACGCCAGCGCTTCTCACATGAATCGTGTATGAGGGTCTCTTTCACATCAGCTTCAGCTGGTGGGAAGCTGAGCACCTCCATTTCTAACAAATCCCCATGTAGTGCGAAGGCTGCTGTCTTGTAGGCCACTCATCATATGGTTTCTTCATGCCTTTTACAATCAGCTTATTTCCAAATATCTGTGGATCTCCAAAAGCAGGGCTAACATCTGTCACCAGATACTGCAGCAAACCCTACTTAAGTGATTGGTCCAGTTTTAAAATAGCTTCTGGGGTCCAGCAACTGTGCCACTGCTAATAATTCCAAGTGAATAAGACATAGCCTGTACCGTCATCGAGTTCCTATGCTGGGAAGGGGACAGACAGGTAGGTGAGAAGTGACGTATGGGTACTAAAGGGAGGGAACTTAGGACCAGATGGAAGCTGGGGAAGAGGGTGCTCAGTTCAGGCTGGGTATCGCATGCTTCCAAGACAGATGACTCCTGTTGAAGAAAAAATGATTCTGGCACTTGGTAAATCAATAAGGAAGCCTTTACTCAAGACTGTTGCAGTAGATGTCAAGACTACCACACTAGAGAGGAGAGACGGGGCTCAACTTCAAAGATAGCAGAAAGCTGTAGATTTACAGCCAACGAGCAGACTGAGGGGTCAGTGGATGGAAAATTATTGAGAGGTAAGAGGGTAAGAGGGTCTCGCTAAAATGACTTAAGAGAATCCTTTTGTTACAAACTTAGGTTTTTTAATTGAAGAAAGCGGGTGCATCGAAAGATAGCGGATGCATGTGTAAGAATGTTTTCAGGTGTATATGCAATGTGTATATATAATACAATGAATTTGAAGTATATGTGGCATGGCTAAATCTAGCTAATTACCATAAGCGTGACCTCACAAGCCATCACTTTTTTGGAGAGAGCAAGCAGTTAATATCCACTCTCAGCATTTTATTTTCAGTACTGGAGGGTTAAGCCCAGGGCCTCCCTCCTACTAGGCAAGTGTTCTACCACTGAGCTTCACCCCAGTCCCTTTTTTATTTATTTTTAGTTTGAGACAGGGCCTCACTAAGATGCACAGATTGCCTCTGGCCTTGACCTGGCAATCCTCCTGCCTCCACCTCCCAAGTCACGGGATTATGGGCGTGTGCCATGACACCCAGCTTCTCTTAGCATTTTTCAGGAACACAGTACGTGGTTGGTCATTAGCTATCATCAGCAGGCTGTGCAATAGATCTCTTGGCTTCAACGGGATCCTTGCTGAAGGCAGACCAAGGGCTTAGACTCAAAGGTAGAAGGTAAAGCTCTTGATCTGATGTCATGGGGGAGAATTCTCTCTAGACTGACCTAGCTGGATTCTTTCCAAAATGGACTGAAGGTAGACAGGGCCCAAAAACAAAACTCAGTCAAAAAAGAAGGCTTGGAGGAGTCTGCCTCAAGCTTGGTCAAGTGGAGATGCTGGCCCGCCAGAAGGAGGCTAGTCACTGGCCTGGAGAAAAGAAAGCAAGCCTGGTTTACATGGCCCACTCAGTACGGAGAGGTCTCCATGGCCTTGTTTTCCTTGACTGTGATTTGGGCTGAATTCCCCAGGAATGGGTTAGCACTGAACTTTTGTCCCGTGGGGCTCCAAGAGTTTTGACCTTCTGTGTGAAGTCCAGCCTGCGGATTTAGAATTGTGCCTCTGGCTTGAAACAAGATTTGTCTCTCTGAATCCTAGTTTCAGTGGCTGTAGTATAAGGCAGTTGGCCTTCTGTGTTTGTAAACACAGACTCAGTTTTGTTTTTCATTTGATAATTACCTTTGGAAGACCTTGGGTAGCACTTGCTGTGCCTCCATCCTAGTCCTAAAGGTTCTGCCTTTAATCAGTTCAGTAGTGAGTTAGTTGAAGTAGTAATCTAAGTTATGGCACTATTGCTAGGCCCATTTTATAAATGGGAAATTGAGGCAGAGAGGTTAAGTAATTTGCCCAAGTTTGTACCACAATAGTAGAGCTGAGATTTGAATCCACTCAAGGATGGCCCCAGAGTTCACATTCTTAATTATCATGCTGTAGTGCCTCCCTGATGGAGGATAGAATGGGATGCAATTATAACACCCTCATTGTGTGTCGAATCTCCTCCGGGAGTGTGTTCATTTTCGGTGGCTGTATAACAAGTGCCCATAAACATGTTGGTTTGACACAATATACATTCATTATCTCCTCGTTTTCGTGGATTTGGAGGCCTGAGTTCGCTGGGCTCCCCGCTCAGGGTCTCACAAGGCAGCATTCATGTCAGCCATGCTGTGGTTCTTATCTGAGCCTTGATGTCCACTGCCAAAATCACTGGGGGAGGAATTCAGTGTCTTCCTTCTGACTGCAGGACAGAGAGCCTTGCTTTCTTGCTGGCTGTCAGCCTGGGGCCAGTTTGAGCTCCTGGAGGACACTGGCCACGCCCTGCCAAGGGGTCCTCCCCACCACAGGGCATTTATTTTACTTCTTGGAAGCTAGCAGAAGTTCTCCCTCCAGCCGGCTGAGATAGGCTTCTACAAGGTAACATGACCACGGGTCCTGCCCACTCTCCAGGGGAAGCGATTACACAGGGTGTGCATACCCGGGCGTGAGAACCTTAGAGAGTCTCTTAGAATCGTGCTTGCTACAGGGGAGAATTCCGATAAGAAGGAATTTGTGGTCAAAGGAAGGGAAGAAAAGGCCACTGCTGCTGAGAAAGAATAGAAGAATTGGTCATCTCAATAAACCATGAAGCATTCTAGGAGTATGGAGGGGGCCCTCTAATCCGGGCTGGGCATCAGTTAGGGACACCTAAGAAGGTGACGCCTGTAGCCGTAGCCCTGTGGTATCTGATCCCCTCAGATCTTGGAAGCTAAGCAGGGTCGGGCCTAGTTAGTACTTGGATGGTAGATCGCCTGGGAACACCACATGCTGCAGGCTTGGGAGAAGGACCTGGCAACCCACTCCCAAAAACCAATCCACCATTGAAAACCCTATGAACAGCAAAGAAGCACTGACAATAGTGTTTTGCCTGTTGCACACAGGGTTACTATGAGTCGGATACCGACTCGAGGGCACCTAACAACAACAAGAAGGTGACATTTTTGGTTAACACTGACAGAGGTAGGACTACAGCCCCCATAGCAGAGAGAACAGTCCATGGGGAGGCAGATGGCAGGAGCATCGGGCGTGATCAGGAAGAGTGATGGTCTGGGGCCCCTCCAGGGCTGCTAGGGCCCTCTGTGGTCTGCAGAAGATAGGTGGTGGCCCCTGCAACCACAGCAGTGACTGACTGTGGGGCCTCCGGAGAAAATAATGTGATCCTCCTGCTTGTTCCCTGTCCCCCAGCAAGAGTTTGAAGACAAAGATGATTTTCTTTTTATTACTGTATGTTAATTGTACAAAGTAAAGGGTTTCCTTATGATATTTCCATACAAGCATACAACATACTTTGATCATATTCATCCCATCGCTTCCCCTCTCCTCCCCTCTTTTCCCTTTCCACATCCCTAATGGTCCCTGTTTTGCTTCCATGTCCTTTTTTTCCCCCATAGAGTCCACATAGGAGAGAAAACCTGCAATTCTTGTCCTTGTGGCACTGGCTTATTTCATTTAACATGATGATCTTCCTGTTCTACCCATTTACCTACAAATAACATGATTTCATTCTTCTATATGGCTGAATAAAACTCTATTGTGTATATATAGCATGCTTTCTGTGTCCATTCACCTACTGATAGCCTAGGCTGATTCCTTAACTTGGCTATGGTGAATAGTGAAGCAATAAACATAGGCATGCAGGTATCTCTGTAGTAAGGTGACTTTGATTCTTTGGGGTGTATACTGAGAAGTGGGATAGCTGGATTATATAGAAGTTCTATTTTAATTTTTTTGAGGAATTTCCTGATTTCCATAGTGGCTAGACTATGCAATCCTCACCAAAATTCCAGTGATGTTCTTCACAAAAATAGAAAACAATCCTAAAATTCTTATGGAAACACAAAAGACCCCAAATAGCCAAAGCAATCTTGAGCAAAGAGTTCAGTGTTCAATACCTGACTTCAAACTATACTACAAAGCTATAGTAACAAAAACAGCATGGTATTGGCACAAAAACAGAAAGATAAATCAATGGATAGAAGACCCAAAAATAAATACTTGCTATAGTCATCTAGAGGCTGGGATTTAGCTCAGTTGGTAGAGCGCCGCTCTGCAGTCTCTGAGGTCCCAGGTTTGATTTCCAGCACCACAGAAATGGAAGAAGGACATGGTAATCCACTCCTGAGGCAATCCTGAAACAATCAGCCACTGAAAACCCTATGAGGGTTGCTATGAGTTGGACACATAACAACAACAACAGTCATCTAATTCTTGACAAAGGTATTAAAAACATACATTGGAAAAGAGCCTCTTTAACAAGTGATTTTGGAAAAACTGGATATCCACTTGTAGAAGACTGAACTAGATCCACATCTCTCACTCTACAAAACTCAACTCAAAATGGATCAAGGACCTTACTGTAAAACCTGAAACTTTGAAACCACTAGAAGAAACACTTCAAGAGATAGACATAGGCAATGACTTTCTGAATATGAAAGATTCCTCTAATGACATTTTTTAGAAGAAACTCTGAAGTTATTTTAGAAAGCCCTACGCCAGAGGCAAGGTGGGGAGGCTTGGTCATGGGAGCTCCATATTGAAGTCAGATATACCACAGCTTCTGTGTCCACCAATCACTCAACAACAAAGTGATGGCAAAGCTTTTCCTAGACCCAAGTCCATCTGCTCACTTCTCAAAAGCCAATACTCAGTAGATGAGAGTTGGTCTGAAAGAAATCAGGTTTATTCAAGGTTTGGCACTCAGCATCATGTCTAGCACATAGTAGATGCTCCATAAATATGTATTGGGCTGGGATTTAGCTCAGTTGGTAGAGCACTGTGCTGCAGTCTCTGAGGTCCCGAGTTCAATTCCCAGCACTGCAAAAATGGGAGAAGGACCTGGCAATCCACTCCCAAGGCAATCCCAAAAAAACAATCTGCCACTGAAAACCCTATGAGGGTCGCTATGAGTTGGGTACTGACTCGACGGCACCTAACAACAACAACAACAACAAATATGTATTGCCTGGGGATGAAGATGTCATAACAGCTAAAAGTTCAGGTTCAAAAAGTCCTTCTTCTGAATCTAGGATAGGCCACCTAACTATTGTACCTCTGATCCTCATCTATAAAGTGATGATACTCAGAATCTGTACCTTTGATAGTGAAGATGTTTTACATGAGAGTTCCCAGGACACAGCAAATATTCACATACACGCACGCATATGCACACGCACACACACACACACACACACACACACACAGAGTTCAATTTGCTTTTCCTTTTTATTTTCTCTCTGGTTTTCTTTGTTGCGTTCACAGAGTTCCCTTTATGGCCCCTTGAGAGAAGGAGGAAAGGAAGGTCTTTCGGGCTCTGAAGATATCATTGGGAGTAGGGGGCGGAGGCATTGGGTAGTGAGAAGCCTGGGACAGTAAGGAGCAGGCTGTAGAGACACCAGGAAATGAAAAGGAAGTACAAGACATCTGGAAGAGGAATGACAGGCAGCCGGTCCCAGCTGCCTTCTGAATAGTGCTTCTTGGGGTCACCTCCCTTCACACCTTACACTTCACAAATGCATCATCCCATCTGCCTCACAAAACAGGCCTCTGCAATTTATAGGGTTTTCAATGGCTGATTTTTTGGCAAGTGGGCTATCAGGTCCTTCTTCCAAGCCTACAGCATCTGGTGTTCCCAGGCGGTCTCCCATCGAAGGACAAACCAGGCCCAAGCCTGATTAGCTTCTGAGATGAGATGGGAATGGATGCCAGGGCGGCACTTCTATAGACATAAAGGCATAGAGGGCCTGTTAAATCGGGTCAGCCAGGCTCCAAGGTCTCTGTCTTTCCACTTGCATTTTTGGCGGTATGCCAAAGGGGCATGGGAGGGAATTCAAGTGGGATTTCTCAAAAGAGAAGGAAAGAAGAGAGTCTGAGGAAGATGCTTTAAAATGTAGTTTAGACCGTTCAGGCTAACAGAGTAGGAAAACCTGCCAGGAGGGGAGAGGTTGTTACAGTTCCCGAAGGGGGCGGCCGCACCACAACTTACAGGGCCACTTAAGGAGGCACCAGGGTTGGTCAGGAGGCAGGTGGACCAGGAAGAAAATGGAGGCAAGAGATGTTTTGTGGTTTCTGTGGGAAGAAGCACTAGTGCTGGGTAAGCAGGCTTAGATGGGTGACTCTGAGCCACTTCAGGGGGCTCTTGGGTAGATGGGCAATCTCTGATTGATACCTGACCCTAGGATGGTTAGAGCCCTGTGGCATTCGATCCTGTCAAATCTCCGAAGCTAAGCAGGGTTGAACCTGGTTAGTGCTTGGATGGGAGACCCCCCAGGAACATCAGGTGCTGTAGGCTTGGGAGACGGACCAGGCAACCCACTTCCAAAAGTCAATCCGCCATTGAAAGCCCTACGAACAGCAGAGAAGCACTGACAATAGTGTTTCTCCTGTTGTATGCAGGGTCGCTATGAGTCGGACACTGACTTGACAGCACGTAACAACAACAATAGGATGGTTAGAGAGGGGAATGGTGGCCGAGAGGGTCAGAGCTTGAGGAAGGAGGTGGTTTGGAGTGGGAGCTATGGACTCGTTAATTGCACACAGAAAGCAAATTGGCTAGCAGTGGGAGGGCAGCCTCTCCAGGATAAGGAAGGCCCCAGATGTTGGACCATCAGAAGCACACCGGGGTTGGTCAGGAGGCAGGTGGACCAGGAAGAAAATGGAGGCAAGAGATGTTTTGTGGTTTCTGTGGGAAGAAGCACTGGTGCTGGGTAAGCACACGGTGAATACGGAAGCACATGGTGAATACGGAAAAGCAATGTTCAAAGGGGCAAACAGGTTGCAACACAAAACCTTCCAAAACAGCAGCAAACAGTGCTCCTGGGTCTTCCCTGTGGTCTGGAACCACAGAAGAGAACATAATAACACCAGGAGAGACCTTTCAATTGAATCACCTTCGTTTGCAAAAGTCGGGGAGGCATTATTTTCAGCAGCCTGACAGCAAGTCATCGCAGATGCAATGACCCAAGTGGGTAGCTAATTGGAATTAAATGAGATTAATCAGAATAAGCTCTGTTATTCTGAATCAGGAATGTCAAAACATTGTTTGCTAAGATGAATAAGTGCATGTAAAGCGTGAGGATGTGTCCGCCGTACACACGTATCACAGATCACCATGCACAAATCAGGCTTGCAGACAAACAAGGCATTTGACTGCCTGGGTTGCTGGGACAGTGTGCTACAGCAAGGGCCTGGAGAAATTGCTTTTCCATGGTTTTATTTGGTTTTTCGCTTTTAGGTGTCTCATAGAAACAGAAATTTTTTTATTGGAAGTTTTTAATGTACCCCTTAATGTGATTCATTCTGACATGCTTTTCATTGTGACATTTCCATATATGCATTTTGTTGTACATTATTCATATAGGTTCCCCCTAACCCTCTTGTATGCTTCCCCCCATCCCACCCCCCTATAAAAGACTTCTCTACTATTTACTTGTCTTTTTATGGTAATATTTTTCTATATATCCTTGGGTTCCAGTTCTGTTTAAGATAGAAACTTTTCCTGCAGTGAACTTTCTTTTTACCTTGGCAGAACTATTACATGCATTTTCTAGACCATCTATAATAATACCATTCTTAGCTTTTTTTTCTTTTATTATGATCCGACCTTTGTATAGGATTTTTTCCTTCTTGTAGATACAGAAATTGAATCTACCTGCTCTATCACTCGTCTTTAATCATTTATCAGGGTAATTAAAGGCAAGGGGTGGGACCAGGAATGAAATATACCTTTTAGCATTTCTTAGGATAAAGATGGGCTGGGATTTACCTCAGTTGGTAGAGTGCTGCGCTGCAGTCTCTGAGGTCCCGAGTTCAATTCCCAGCACCCCAAAAATGGGAGAAGGACCTGGCAATCCACTCCCAAGGCAATCCTGAAACAGTCAGCCATTGAAAACCCTGTGAGGGTCGCTATGAGTCAGATACCGACTCGACAGCACCTAACAACAACAACAACAACAACAAGGATAAAGATGGACCACTCTGGTATCCTATCTCATCAGAGATCAGAAGCTGAGCAGGGCCAGGCCTGATTAGTCCTTGGATGGGAGACCACCTGGAAATACTGGGTGCTATGGGCTTGGGAGAAGGACCTGGCATCCCACTCCAAAAACAATCAGCCATTGAAAACCCTATGAATAGCAGAGAAGCACTGACAATAGTATCAGGCATGGCACAGTGTCTGGAAGTGTTGCGTCTATTGTATAGAAGGTTGCTATGAATTGGATCCGACTAGATGGCATCTAACAACAACAAAGGATAACGATAAAATTTCTTGCCAAGGCCTATGTGCTGCGGGCTCTGGCCTCTCCCTCCATCCTAACCTCCTCTCACACCACGTCCCTCCTACCGCCAAAGATGCCCTTTGGTCCTCCTCAGCTGGTAGCTCGCAGCTCTCTCTTGAGAACGCATCTCTTGAGCTTCCAGAGCAGCTTAAAGCCCCACCCTACGCTCTCAGAGGACCAAGCAGGACTTCAAACCAAACCTGAACTTATTTTGGCTCAAGCATTCTTTGTGGTATAAACATGTAATAATACTTGTGTATAGTTTTAAATCCTATGTGTAGATATAGGGCTGCCAACCAAATCTGAACCCAAATTCTGAACCCATTCTGGTTCAAACATTTAAAAATTTTTTTTCTGAACCTGATCCTGAAACCCAATTCAGTGAAAATTGGGTTTGGGTTCAGCTTTTAATATTTGTTTTATTTTAATTATTAGCTATTTAAAAAATTGAAAAAAAAAACCAATAATTTTACTTGTCTATCTACACATGCCTGCAGGTGTACCACTGTGGCATCCGATCCCATCAGATCCTGGAAGCTAAGTAGGGTCGGGCCTGGTTAGTACTTGGATGGGAGACCGCCTGGGAACACCAGGTGCTGTAGGCTTGGGAGATGGACCTGGCAGCCCACTCCCAAAACTTAATCAGCCATTGAAAACCCTAAAGATAGCACAGAAGCACTGACAATACTGTTTCGCCTATTGTATGTAGGGTTACTATGAGTCAAACAGCGACTCAAGGGCACCTAACAACATCTACACATAGGATTAAAATTTTAAACCTGAACCTAAACTGAACCAGACCCCCTGAATTTTTTAACATATTAACCTGTACCTGAACCAGAACACATGTTTTTTGCAGGTTTGAAGCCCTGGCACCAAGTACTTCTCCTTTGTAAGGCTGTTACTGATGAATTTCACATTCCCTTATGGAATGACCTGCTCAGTGATGACCTTTCTGATAAGGCTGTAAGCTCTAGAGGTGGGCAAGAACTGGCACTGTTTTTCTTCACCAGGTAGCTCTTGATCCTAATGTGCACGAGTCCTAGATAGATATTTGTTACATGAATACATGAATGAGTGAACGGACCTGGGTTCTCTTCCCAGACGCTCTCGGCGTAGCTGCTTATGGTTGAGCAAATCATTCTCCTCTCTGAGCTTCCCTGTCCTCATCCATAATACAAGAGGGCTGGCTGAGATGATTCCTAAAGCATTCCCTCCATCTATGCTGTTAAGGGCTGTTTAAAGGCTTTCTGTGTCCTGTGGGGAGAAATGTTATCTCCAGGATTTCCTCCTCCTGGCAAGGAGAAAAAGGCTTTTTTTGAGATTGACACGGAATCCAAATATTCACCTTCCTTTCCAGCGGCCTGAGTGTGCGCTGCGTAGGCACACACACACACCAGACCTGGGAGAAACCCAGACTTTGAATTTTGCCTCTAAACTTTCCCAGCTGTGAGATGTTGTGCATAGGATCACTTACACTCCCTCAGCCTTGTCTGCAAAATGAGCTCGGACCTACATGAGCTAATATATACGATGTGGGGCTAATGTGAAGGTGAAATGAAAATCTGCTGCTGGGTTCCTGTCTTCGCCTTCCTTATGTATGGCTGGGGGAAACACTGATATGAGAACGGGAGATGGTGACGCTAAGATCGCAACAGTACTGCACACCGGAACAGAATTTAATTATGTTCCCAAGCCCTTTGCCAGACAGTTTCAGGACCTACCCAGAAGACAGGTAATTATTCCCATTTTATAAATAGGGAGACTAAAGCCTGGCAAGTTAAAGTGGCTGGCCCAGTGTCACAGAGTGAATTAGTGACAAAGCAGGAATTTGTGGGGGGCTGAGGTTTAGCTCAGTTGGTAGAGCGCTGCTTTGCATTCTCTGAGGCTTTCCATTTGGTCCCCAGCACCACAAAAATGGGGAAAAGAGGTGGCAATCTACTTCAGAGGCAACCCCAAAACAATCAACCATTGAAAACCCTATAAGTGTTGCCAGCCTGCAGCTGTACTACTGTGACATCGGATCCCATCAGCTCTTGGAAGCTAAGCTGGGTGGGGCCAGGTTAGTACTTGGGTGGGAGACTGCCTAGGAACTTAGGTGCTGTAGCCTTGGGAGAAGGACCCGGCAACCCACTCCCAAAAGAACAATCAGCCATTGAAAATCCTATGAACAGCAGAGAAGCACTGACAATACTGTTTTTCCTGTTGTACATAGGGCTGCTATGAGTCAGAAACTGACACCAGGGCACCTAACAACAAGTGCCTGTTTTTCTCTTTATTCTTTCCAGCTACTTCTCTCCAGTGTTTGGCTTCAGTTTGTTTTCACAGTCCATCGGTTTAAAAAGAGTCGAATCTGTGGATGGTTTAAATAACAAAGAAGTCCCCACAGGTGTTATTCACAACATGCCTAAGAATATCTCGCCTCCTCCTGCAGACGTGGCAGACCACATCTGAAAGGTTGGAGGAGCACCTCTCTCTAGGTAGAATAACTCTTGGAAGAATTACAGCTGATAAATGCTTGGCTTGCCTTGCTGACAGTTCTCTGCTCAGCTGGTGGAAGCAGCAGCGAGAACTGCCATTCTGGACTTGATTTAGATCAATAAAGAACAGCTGGCTGGTTGTCTGGAAATGACAAGGAAATGAAAGGAAGAGGTCATGGAGGAATCCGCAGGAGGTAAAGAGAGGAAGCCCCGAGGCCCTACACTTTGATAATGCAGGTGTCAGATGTGAAAAGAAAAACTAACATGATCTCAGGAACAGACTCTTCAAAAGAGCAGAACACTTCAAGTGAGATATCAGGATCCTGAAAATGAATGCTTTTTTTTTTCTCTTTGCGCATACTTTTGCAGGTGCTCTACCACGGAGCTGCACCTCCAGCCCCCTTTTAATTTCCTATCTTGAGACAGGGTCTCACCAAGTTGCACAGGCTGCCTCTGGTCTCAAACCTGCTACTGTGCCTAGCCTGAAATCTGAAAAGAAAATTTAAAATATTCCTAGCCAAAGACAAAAGAAAGAGAGACCTGAAGGGATTAATGTGACTGCACAGGTAGGGTCTGAATATTAAGTCAGGCCCTTTTAGGTGCAAATACCAAATTTACTTTGAACACACTTAGACAGATCACATAAAGAGGAATGTATTAAAAGGATTCTGGGATGACTCATAAAACCGAAGGGCAGCTAAGCCCCCGTAGTGGTGATAAATCTCAAACAACAAACCCAGAGATGTGAGAAATGTTACATGTCTGAGTTTTCCTTAAACCAATATACATCTGGTTTTGATTCCCATTTTGCCAGGTTAGAGGAACACAAAATCTTAGCTATTTGGGGGACACCCTCACCCATCTTCATCCAAGGAGACTGCAGAGAACAAGGGCTGTGAAGACCTTAGTCAGCAATCCCCAGAGTCTCTATCCATGGTTCTATTTT
Source organism: Pedetes capensis (assembly GCA_007922755.1). NCBI lineage: Eukaryota > Metazoa > Chordata > Mammalia > Rodentia > Pedetidae > Pedetes > Pedetes capensis. The sequence goes on from VMDO01023892.1 coordinate 27,393, forward strand.
CCCACCATCCTGGTCTGCATTTCAAATCTGAATGCTCTACTATTTTCCTACTCGATCAGAAAGACGAAGTTTGCTTGCATGCAAAAGCTAAAAACAAAGTAGGGCTGCCTTCATTGAGATAGAAATCTACTTACACTCATGAGAGATCCAAAGGTAGGTGTTACCTGGCTGGGACAGTGGTTGTGTGATTATTAGACACCATTTCCTCCCAGGTCACTCTCCCTGCTCCCCCACTCAGTGTCGGAATGCTGCCTCCAGGTCCAAGATGATCCAAGGTCCGTGATTATGTAGACGTAAGTAAAGAAAGAGAAGAAGAGTAATGTCAGTAAGTCTAACAAGTATTGTGGCCCAGGGATGGTCCTGAATGTTTTGCATATTATTTCATTATTCCTTCTAAAAACCCAGTGAGGCAACTACTGTTATTAACTCATTTTGAATTGGGAGCTGAACCACAGAGAGGTTAGGTAATATGCTGAGGATCACACAGCATGTAAGTGGTAGTTGTTTGTTGTTGTTAAGTGCCGTCAAGTCGGTATCCAACTCATAGCGACCCTCATGGAGTTTTCAATGGCTGACTGTTTTGGGATTGCCTTGGGAGTGGATTGCCAGGTCCCTCTCCCATTTTGCAGTGCTGGGAATTGAACTGGGGACCTCAGAGACTGCAGCACAGCGCTCTACCAACTGAGCTAAACCCCAGCACCCTGTAAGTGGTAGAGCTGGGACTTAAACCCAAGGTTTTCTGGCTCTGGAGTTTATAGTCTTTGTCCATACTTTTAAAGGAAATGTGTCAAGAGTAATAATGTATAGCATATTTGCTTCCCTCTGAAAAACTGAATATATAAACACACAATGGTGACATTATACCTGACAATAAAGCTTAGACCCACAATCTCTGCAGCAACCAGGCTGGGGAGCTGAAGCGCAACCTCTTCTGCAATGATCCTGGAGTTGTCAGTAGGGGTCAATGGCTACCAACTTTTTTATATCTATCTCCACTTCTAGTATCAATCAGACAAAGCCAAACATTCCCCATAAACCAATCACATAAGATATCCCATTCCAAGTAGTCTACCTCCACTTCTTCAGGCCAACAGCCTCCAACCACACAATCCTTGGAAGGTTGGTTTTTTTGTTTGTTTGTTTGTTTGTTTTACACTGTAGGCTTTTCTGCTCTTCTGCTTGCCTTGAATCTCTGCCAAATGCCAGTGATGGTGGCCGACTCCCTCACCCTGGCAAGCTCTGAGCACATAGCCTCGTTTCTTCAAATCTGGGTGATCTTCATTTATTTCCACACATCTCATTGGCTAGCACGTTGTCACATGACAAAACCTTGCTAAAAGAAGTCTGGGACAGATAGAAGGAAAATTGGAATGCAGTGAGCAGTGTGGGTCATACTTTTCTGAGATTCATGGAGCAGCCCTCTCTTCTGAGGTTTAGCCCCATCTTCAGATATGGCTTTACAATATTGTGTGGGTTATTTGTCTTCCAGCCCATTCTGATCTCTGCTCTGCTTCCTCCTGACACACTCCATGTCCTCAGAGGAGCTCTTCCATCTCATTTCAGCCTCTGAGAAATGCAGAACTACTACCTGCCATGTCCTCCCACCTCATGCCTTCCCACTTCTATGAACTAAATCCTATAACTGTAAGCCTCTAATAAATATTTTCCTCCCACAAGATTACTCCTGTCAGTTTTTCTGCTACAGTGATGACAACTAACTAATACAGAAAACTGGTACCAGAGAGTGGGGTGATTGCTGTGCAGAAACATGACTATATGGTATATAGGGCATTGGTACTTGTTTGTGGGAGGAGTTTGGAAGAATTTAGAGATGCAGGTGAGAGGAGTCCTAAAATACTGTAAGCAGAGCTTGAGGGGCAGCTCTGGTGAGACTTTAGAAGATCGGAATACTGCTGCTGATAGAAATGCAGGTGGGACTTATAGGGTTTCAGAGGAAAATAAACTCTACAGAGAACTGGACTAGAGGCTATTTGTGTTACAGGCTAGCAAAGAAACTGTCTGCATTCTGCCCATGCCCTAAAGATTTGAGTGAGGCTGAATTTAAAAGTAACAAAATAAAGAAAAGGAGAGAGGGCAAGAAGAAAGGGTAATGGAAGAAAAAGGAAATGTCATGTGTGTTGTGCTTGTGGCAAAATCCGGATGTACATATATGGATAGATAGACTCACAAAAAAAGACATGCAAGTGGAAAGACCATTCATGGAGAGGGCGGGTGTGGGAGAGGAGGGTCATGAAAGGTAATTAGGAAGTTAACATGAGCAATGTACAATGAATATATGCATGGAAATGTCATAATGACACCTATTAAGTTGTACTAATCTACTAATAATTACTTATTAAAAAAAGTTAAAAATAAATAAATAAATAAATAAAAGTAATGAACTGATTAACTTGATGTGGTGAGTTATAGAGGATGTGGCGTGGTAACCACTTGCCACATTTAGCCAGGTTTGTGAAAAAAACAAAATGGCAGAACTGAAAAAGAATCAGAGAAATGTGGAGTTTATAGAGAGAAAAGGCTGCAGTTTGTCTAAAGTTACTGTGGCTAGTTCAGGGCAGGAGGCGTTAATTGTTAAAGAGATATGCCACGGTAAATAGAAGCCTCCACCTCTTCACTTATTGTTGTTGTTATGTGCTATCCAGTTGGGTCCAACTCGTTGTTGTTGTTAGGTGCCGTGGAGTCGAGTCCAACTCATAGCGACCCTATGTACAGCAGATCGAAACACTTCCCGATTCTGTGCCAGGCAAACGATCTTAAAGTTTAAGCCCATTGTTGCAGACAATGTGTCAATCCATCTGATGGAGGGTTTTCCTCTTTTGCGTTGACCTGCCACTCTGCCAAACATGATGTCCTTCTCCAGGGATTGATCTCTCCTGACTACATGTCCGAAATATGTAAGACGCAGTCTGGCCATTTTTGCTTCCAAGGAGCACTCTGGTTGTACTTCTTCTAGGACAGATCTGTTGGTTCTTTTGTCAGTCCATGGTATATTCAATAGATGTCTCCAGCACCACAATTCAAAAGCATCAATTCTTTTTCTGTCTCTCTTGTTCAATGTCCAGCTTTCACAACCATATGATGCCACTGAAAATACCATGGCATGAGTCAGATGCACCTTCGTCTTCAATGTGGCATCTTTGCTTTTCAATACTCTAAAGAGATCTTTTGCCACAGCTTTTCCTAGAGCAATGCGTCTTTGGATTTCTTGACTGCTGCTTCCACGGGTGTTGATTATAGAGCCAAGCAAAGTAAAATCTTGGACAACCTCAATCTTTTCTCCATTTAATGTGAAGTTGTGTGCTGACCCAGTCGTAAGGATTTTTGTTTTGTT